>JAUUDW010602766.1:0-11805 GCA_032361385.1 Panulirus guttatus | reverse complement strand
CCACCAAGGGAGTAGCCACAGCAAAAGAGTCTCCACTTATCCATGTCCTTTCATGTCACCCTTGTATACACCATTTTATGCATTCTTCCACCATTTCTCTCCCTACAGTGCTCTTACACCCTATTTCGCCATATCACAGCTGGCCTTCCTCTCGCAGCATTCACTTTAATTGTACTATTATACACTCCTTGTAACCGCCCCCCCCATCTTGCATTCCCAACAAATGCCCAAACCATCTCAAAGTGTTACATTTCACCCATTCTACCACTCCAATATTCTTTATCTGCCACATCTCTTATACAGCCCCTAATTTCTTTCTTCATTCCATCTAATCACACCACATGCTCTTTTCAAACAGATCATTTCTACAGAGTCTGGATTCCTGTCCCCTGTGAATTCCATGTCTATGTTTCATCTGCATAGGCCTGGGTCAGGAGGACTATGCTGTTTTTTAATCCCTTCTTCACTTCCATACTTACACCTGATTTTGTCATGTCCTTTCTTACAACAAGGATCACAGGTCACATCAAGTACAATCAAAACACCTAGTATTTCTCATATAATGTAAGACCAGCTGTCTGGCAACATGCAACTCACTGTCGCCTCATACAGAATCATGACAATTCAAAGCAATTATGGGATATGACATTAGCGAGGAAGATAAAAGAGGAGGTTTTGCCTGCTATTTGCATGCTTAAGTCTGACTAGCACACAAGGAGAATACCTACTCCTATCTAAGTACATGCTATGAACGTCCTACGAGTCTCTTGGTAAATATGTGTTTAAACCAATAAATATAGAAGGATTGAGCCTTTCATGTACTAATGTGCTGCTTGCATTCTTGTTTGTAAATACAGGATGATTCTGCCTTGCATCTAAAAACTTTATTTGTTATTTATATTCATACTGATAGATATATTACAGAAAGATCCAGACTCAAATTAACTGTTACTCTGGTTTTCTAATATAGGATCAATGAAATAAAATTTGATGTGAAAGGGAAGCTGTTTCATATCATGTATGTGCAAAAATCTATAGTGATTCCTAAGTCTGCTTAACCTTCAAAATACATGCTGCATGAAATAATTACCAGTGAGGTGCATCTACTGCTTTTCTCTACCAGCAATTACAGTTGCAAAAGCATACTTCACAATCTTACTACTATCCATGCTACACAACAAACTAAATTAAATGGTCAGGGACAAATGCAGTAAGATCCAACCCACACAATCTTCTACTTCTGAGCTTACATATACTAACCAGTGCCCATGAAGAAATCTCTGTAGAAAGGGAGCTGGAAATGGCCTTCCAAAACAAGCAGGGATGGAGTGAAGCCTGGGAATGTCTGTTGTGATAGATGCACACAAATCTATGAATTAATGAAGCAAATTCTAGATAAATGCATTCCACTAAAATGATATTTAAGTGTACTAACCAGTGCACAAGAAGAATTCTCTGTAGAAAGGAAGAATGAATTGAGCCTCCACTGTAAGCAGATATGGTGTGAATCCTGGAAACCTCTGAGGCAGCAATGCAATAAACAGAGAAGCACATTAATAAGCCACTTCAGAAGTCATAAAGAAGAATCAAGGGACCTTTTAACAAAGTACTTCCAGATCAAACAAAATCCTTACCCTAAATTAATAACATGCAGTCTTCTATAATATCAGTAAAAGCAACACTACTACTCAGAAGATTTTTGCTTAATGTACATTAAATGTTTTTTTAAGTCTCTAACTTGTTTCTATATTTTAGACAAGATTTTAGAATATGAAAATACTTTCTGTGTTTTGATAATCCCATAAAAGCTCTCTAGGAAGATTTAACTGTACTGAAAACCATAACGTTTGTACAAGAAAGCATGGTTCTATATTGTTTACTGAAAATTCAACATAAAACTATTTCACTAATGAGGGACTTTCTCACATCTATGCTGGTCGATGTATTCAGTATGAAACTTACAACTTTCCAGTTCTACGTCAGGGCAGTCTATGAAAAAACTGATCAATACACTTCAGTCAGGGAGCTTCTCAACCAATCTAATGCCAAACCTCCTTTGTATTACTTAAAGACCTTTTTGCCCTTATACACCAGGGTGATTAATGCAGCGGATCATCAACAAGCATCAGTTCTTATAAACTGCTACCCACTACAGACTGGCACTACTCTAACAGCCTTATAACCTTACCATGTTTCCCCATCTTACTTCTGGTCTCCAGTTCATATTCATACCTGCTTACATCTTATGCTCTGGTGCAGGGATGTCTCAATGTGCAGCCCCCAGAATAAAATACCTATGACAGTGTACAAAGGATGCAATATACGTTCAAAGATTTAAAGATTTGCTAAAACCCTTTTTAGGTCAACAGGTGGGTGTTAAAGTTTGAAGTACTCGCCAACCTTTCCAATGGAGTATCTGGCCATACCACAGGTCTAGAGTTCAGGATCCCCCCATCTTAAACCAGTAATAAATACCTGTTATGGTGATCAACCAACTATCCTATGTCTATAGAACTACAAAGAAATGAACAAATCACAAATGAATGTTAAAAAAAAATGCAAGACCAAAAAGGGTATAACAATTTAAAGTTATTGTAAACATTTATGTGTTTGTGTTGGTATGCATCTCAATAAACTTTTATAATTTACTATTTTATGTATCTATATCTCTGATGCCAGTTCCCTTTGGGAACTCCCTCAAAGGGGTGACCATGGCAAAAGTCTCCATAACTGGTAAATTCCTGAGCCCATTCTTTGCCTTCTGTGCTTCATCCTTAAGAGGCCACTGGCAGAGGGCAACTCTAGCACAATATTTACAGAGGCTCCTACCTAATGTTCCTCTCGACTACTTCTACCTAGTGTCTACCTAATGTTTCTGCATAATGTTCCAATCAAAGACCTAATGCTACCATCTACTGTTCCTACCTAACAATGCTACCTAATGTTTCTCCCTAATGCTCCTGCTTAATGTTCCTACCTATAACTCCTATCTATTGCTCATACCATTTTGCCAAAAGGCAGGATTTGCACATGGTGCTCACTGCAGGAAAATCTCAAGTTACGTGGAATGAATAGTGTGAGTTAAAGTGTTGTTAAGTGTTCAGTGTGACAAGGAAAGACTGCGTTTGTGGACAGAATGCCAGCAGTCCAATTGTGGATGAGACAGAAAGAGAAGACAGCTACCTGGGTATGAGGAGTGCACCTTGACAACCACTCAAGTACTGGCTCACTGTGTAGCCGTTACTATTCCTCCCGATACGCAGGCAGCTTGTAACGGCCATAAACGTCCCTGATCGGTGGCTGCCTACCAACAACTACCTACTATTTGGCATATATAATACTGTACGGCAATAAGTCATGAAAAAATACATGAACAAAATAATGCCACAAATTTCAAAATCATTTCAAACAATTCTGTGCTGACAATAGTACATATTTTAATGAACTTGCTGTACATGAGACGTTGGTTCAAGACTAAATATTTGGAGCATTTAGCATTAATTATCAGCCATTTATAAATCAACGCAAATAAAAAATACAAGACCAATAACATCAACACAAATCTATAATTACTGTAAACATTTATGCATGGTTGACTGACGCGTCTTGTTCACCTTGGGAATACTGAGAGGACTCCTCCTCTCTAGTAACATCCATAACACCTACTACTTCTTTTGAAAAGTAATCACAGATGATATCCAGCCCCCCATCCCCACACCTAATAGTGCCTTAAAAACAAACAGGGGATATATAGATAACAAGCTTTCACTATTATCCCCAAGAATGAGTGATATTCTTTCTAAGAGGAAAAAAAATATCAATTTCTATTTCCTGAATAACAGCTCCTTCATTTCTACTATATTTTGCAACATGTTTTTGGCTTTTAACTGTTCATCTATATGGATAATAATGTGACAAATTCACACTCAACAAAAAGATTTCATAAAGCATCATAAAACTACAACTAAGCCCACCTTGCTGAAGTCTGAGCCTTCCGTAGAAAAATGGCAAAATGCTCCAGCAGAAAGGATTCCATGAGGATGATAACCCATGATGTAGTTCTTGGATGGGTCAAGGTCAGCAGTCTTGATTAGATGAACTGGAAAGAAATCTCGGTAGTGTTTCCAAAGACACCATTGTCGCAGCCACTCAGACCTAAAATATTGACACAGCATGAAGAACATATCACTATGATAAATGTTAAATAAAAAGTTTAAAAGACAACTAGAAGCATGTTCCTGGAACGTATGAACCACCTGCAGTGCAGCACAGTCACTGGAAGAGAAATAAGTATGGGCACAAATATTGTCTAGAAGACATCAAGAACATATCCAATAAGTTCCATAGCCAATAGTGAAATTTTCTTGAATCTATGAGCTGGTTAACACTTTTTATAAAGGACATAATTCTGACAAAATCAGGGGTTATGCCAATTGGTTCTTTTGAAGCTGGGAAACAATGGTTTGAAGTTTAGAAAGCTTAAGATTTAAAATTTTCAAGTTAGGAACAAGGTTATGCTGTAGGTTAAGGAATGACTCCTAACAATGGATGGATGGACAGATGACAGCAGATGAATGATGATTAAGGCAGGCAAAGCAATTCTTGAGTGTCTGCAAAGTCATGAAGGCAACAAAATAAGATAGCAAACAGTTTATCAGACTGACTTTGAATGGTATAACAATAATCTTCAAAATCAAGCTCACAGATCTCCTTAAAAGAGCCACTACAAACAAAACATGTTTACCTTATTCCTACAACTTAAACACACACCCCTAAAAACTAATACTACATAATCATTACAGACAATAACAGTTCCACACCCTTAAATGGGTACACTAGAAGCTCTCATAATCAGAATTTTACTTCTCTAATCAACAATACGACATACCAATAGTAACTTACACAAAAGAAAACATCCAATCATTACTATCTTGAACAGGCATGAAATATTACTGCCTAACTACCTAAGTAAAATGCAAGTATGGGTAAGAAGGAACGTCCCTAGTGCTATCTAACCATATAAGTGCATTGATACTGTATTAAGATTTCAAGGTTCTCTGACACGATAACATCCAGTTAATGTTAACAGAAATCATTCTACACCTTTGTCAGGTGTATCTTGTGGTTGTAAATTTCACGATTCTAGTCATTTACTGTTACCCTGAAAAAATTATATGAAATTTTGCTGATCATGATATTTTGGAACATGCAATAGCATTACAAAACAGCAACCACCATCATGATCTCAATATATATTCAATCAAATGAAAGTATTCTAATCTTACCCTACAATAATCTTATGTTCATTCTTTCTGTGACAATCTTGCCTTGCTTTGAATGGAAAATCATTGTTCTTCCAGGGAAAATATAGTTTTCAGTCAGTCTGGCACTAGATTACACCATTAGTCCCTTCTTCCATTATCAAAAATCCTTTGTAACAACAACTGTATCCAGGAATGTGAAGAAGGATTTTCTAATAATGGCACAAATCTTCTTCAAACCATGCTTTACACGAACCGCTGTTTCACCAACGTTTTTCCTCAAATCTAGGCAACCTTGTCCTCAATTCAAATCTAGGTAATCTAGTCCTCAGAATGCAGACAGACACAGAAAACTTCTGCATTATGAAAGCAATACTACTAATATCAAGGTCGGGCAGCCCTTCTAAATAAGGATCACAATATCGAGAACTGGTGATATGAAAATAACAATAGATGAGTGATTGAACAAAACTTACCTTCTACCACCTCTGTTGCAGACAGACCGGTCTCCAAGGAACCAAGTCAGGTAGCAGAGAGACACCCACCTATCATGTTAAAGAAAAATATGTTAATGACACAACTTTTAGCCATATAAGACAACTAAACATTATAAAATATCACCTGGAAAAAGATTTCAGAAAAACATTTCTATAAAAATCAAACCAACCTTTATACTTTATGTGAAGAAAATGCATCTCTTCATCATAGTTCAGGCAGATTTATGACAAAATTAATAATAAGCATTCAATAAACTATGCACAGGTTTTAGAGGATGACGATACATATGTTGCAATCATAATGATAATTAAACAGATAATTTTCATCTCATGAAAAGGGGTTAGTCTATTGTTTCTCATAATTCATTCATTAGTAAAAGGAAATCACACTGCATGGTAGCACTGTGATTATGTTCACATTAAAGGCTTAAAAAGCCCCTTGAAAATATTGTAAAGAACAAGATGGCTTTCATAACATGTCATTTCCAACATATTCACCCTCTTCTGCATATTCCCATCTTGAACCCATGCCTTGCATCCATATAACACAGACGGGAGTACTATACCTTCAAATATGTCCATCAATGCCCTCCCAGATAATAACCTCTCAAAGAGGAGGCTGTGAACCATTTAACCCTTCCAAAACTTAAACATGGACCAAAGAAATCTATGGCTTGCACACCCCCAGGGATCCACTTATCAACTTACACCAAAGTAATAACATTCTATTTCTACCTTTCAAGTCATTCGGTTTTTGGATTTCAGATTCTATTTCACTTATACATAAAGAACTGCAAAACTCACCAATACTGTGTAAAGAAGAAGAGGTACAGAAGGAAGAAGGTGGAACCAAGACCCATGAAGAGGAATGTCGACATCCAGAAGAATACAGCAAAAGTCTGTAATCTTCGTCTTAATGGGATGTTGATAGGAGCAAACTTTGGCCCATACCTAATTCCAAGGTTAAGGACCCGCCCTAATGCTCCAAATATCCATGGTAACCTATGGAAGAGATATCAATGAGTTCTGTACACAAGTCTGCTTGACACAAAAACTTATCTTACTAACTGAAAATTTCTCTACAATTTCTAATGCAATAGGAAACAGATACTACTAAAGAATGGCAAGAAATAATGCAGGCATAAGGCAGGTTATTCTGAGAAACAACTATACAGATCTAGGACATTTTATGGTATTCATAAAAGCAAGAGAAAAATCATGTGATATATTCAATTATTAACTGATGAAAGTGAAATTTCATAAAATAAAACATATGCATCATAAATATCAATGTACCTATATAACTACCATTATGCACTGAAACACTTACAAATCCATCTTTAGTTTGCAGTGACTCTTTATCAATCTCTTATCTTACGCTACAATTTTATTCCAGTGGATTGTATCAAGCATGTAATGCCTCTCACTTAACTCATACATATCCTCAAGTCATGGCTCCATTGTGAAAGCAAACATTAAACTCACACATTAAAATATAATTTTTCAGTTTACACATTAAGCTGGTTCTTCAGGTATATCCTAGAACCCTCTCTTGACAGAATTCTGGAGTAAGTGATACAAGAGGAGGAAAGGCTGTACGTCTGAATGCACATGTGGAACAGGGGATGTGCCAGTCCAAATGGGCTAGAAGTGTAACACAAAACTGGAGTTGTTTCTTTAACTTCCATGAGACAATTCTAAGAATGACTCAAGGACAAATTTCATCATCTTTAAACATGAAGAATTCTTTACATGTAAAAACCGTCTCCAAGAATCATTACTAACGTAACAACTTAAAATCTGGATCACATACCTAAATTTGAAGTCATTTGCTCTATGATGTATAATACAGCAACTCTCACTTCTTTTATTTTTCAATTTTGTCCATTTGACATAGTTTATCACTTTGACATTAATTTTGGTCTTTTTATCTACCTCATTTATGTATACCTATATTTGTTACCTTTCATGAAGTGCTGCATTCATGCTGATAAAAAACTGGAAAAAATGTTTAAAACTGCAGTGCTTTCATTACTACACAAATAATTTCTAAAGATATCAAAGCTATTCTTTTTAGTTAACATGGCCACAAATATTTTCCTTGAATTCTGAAAACAATTTCAAATTCTTACATCATATCTGCTTCTGAAATCAATGAGAAAATGCTTTCATTTGACCTCTGACTTTCCTGTGACTTTAAATCAAGTTTCTGAGCCTGATACTCAACCCAGCAAAGTCCGTCATACCCTTAGGAAGGTATGCAACAAGAATAAAGAGCATTAAAAAAAAATTGACATCAAGTGTGTCCTCCAATAATGGATCAATGTTGTTGACCATCACCCCTAAAAACAGTATATGTTAAGAAAAAGAAACCTTTACGAACTTACATGACAACTTAAAAATCATTGAGAGTGTAATAAACACATGTAATTTTCAAGATGACATGGTTTCCACTTACTTGTCAAAATGCTCTTCAATTTCATCCTTCTGCACAGCTGCTCGTTCTTCTGGAATCTTTTTATTGTATTTTCTTAATTCCTTATCCTCTTCCCTTTTTACATCTGTTTCATTTAGTTTTTCATCCTTCTCTTCTTCGTTTGCTTCCTTCTTTATTTCTTCATCCTTGACAATCTTCTCTACAAATTTCATTCTGTTTTGTCCCTTGTGGCTTTCTGTAAGATTATCTACCTGTTTCTTCCCATTGTCCTTAGTTTCATTACTCATTTCATTACTCTTTACAGAACCATCTCTAACATTCATGCTTTCTAGTGATGAAATTTTTGACTGCTGACAGCTTCCAGAAATTTCCTCAATTCTCTGATTACTTAATAATAAAGATATACTTCTAATCTCCTGTAAGCTTGGTGTAACATCATTAATTTCCTGGTTGAGTGGCATGACATTTTCAGCTTTCTGAGAACCTGCTAAAGCAACAGTCTGGTTGGTTTGAGTAATTTCCTTGATTATGTGACTACCGAAGGGAGCATCCATCCCAGACCTGTGATCCGGCTCTGCAGTATTCGGAGGAGGAGGAGGAGGTACACTGGTTTCTGGTAAACAATCCTCACTGCTGTTGTTGGTCTCTGCATCCATTGCTGCTGGTGACTGGGCTGTCTCTGCAAGATCCATATTAAAGTTACCACTCTCTACAACAAGTTTACTTTTCCAATATCTATGCGTTACTATCGCCAGTAGTAAGAAAGGTAAACAGAATGATTTTACCGATGGACTGCAGGAAAGTCACAGCACTATACCATGTATAAGTACACTAACATATGATTTTGATTACAGACAGATATAACTTACAACCACTCCAACTTTCTGATAAGATAGGAAGTTCTTAGATAAATGTTACTACCAATCATCTAGCATTTCACCTGGCTACATGAAATTCAGTCTTATATTTAGTCAATTTTACACATTAGACATATATTCTGAAATTAAAGAAATTAAAGAACAGTTTTTGGAAATGACAAATAAATATCTGTTTCAAATCAACTAGCCAAAGCAAGTGAAATATATGAACACTCTTATGTAAAAAAATAATGTGCACTCAATACACTGCACATATTCTAAGGATGCAACGTACATGAACAGAATGGGAAGACAAATACATGTAAAATCCATTGATACAAATGGTAGTTAACTTAAAGATAATATGAAAGGTTTAAGAAAGTGAAATACTTTTTAAAAAGTTTGAGTGTCTAATAAAAGTACAGGTATACTAAACACAAATCCATGAATTTAACAGACTAGCCTAACAAGGTTAAGCAAAAGCAGGCTTCACACAGTACTCCTGCTTCATTCCAAGTTTCCTTGCTACCATACTTCTACTCATATTTCATGAATCCAGTCAATACAGGAAGGCTATTTACACATGCTCACCTTTCCTGTCTTAGTAAGGTACCATTAAGCACAGAACCTTTACAAGAGAGAGAGAGAGAGAGAGAGAGAGAGAGAGAGAGAGAGAGAGAAAAATAATGCACTTTGTTTTCAAACTTTTCAGGATCAAAAGTCATATGAGACCTGTGATTTTAAAACTGAAAGAAAGCTACTCAAGCCTGATGCCATATCATACAATTTTGCAACACACCCAAAGTCTCATAATACTGGTACACCAGGGCCTCGAGTTGCAATGTTTCAGACTATGACACTTTCAAATCAGGGTACATTATATTGACACTATGCTTTGACTTGCAACACATCACAAAATACTTTTTTCCATACCTTTGTACTTTTCATGTCTACAATAATATAGTACTTTCTTTATAAACAATAAATACATTCCACTCCCCTACCACCTCAGGAATTTATTGCCACATTTTTGGTAAGTCTATCAAATATCTTCTGTATTACCTGTAACTTAGCAACAGCTGATGAAATACATCTCAGTGGTGACACAGATAAACCTTGTGCCTCTCCCTGTAACCCTCTGTCCAGTTCATCTAACTCCAGCAACATATAAAGCCCTCATCATTATGTTTCTTTACAATCCTTTTTTTCAATAAGCTTTCAATAAATCTCATTTGAATTACTTCATGACAATATGGTGCTATATAAGGGGGTAGGCTAAATTGCTTTAGGTACAGTATAGGCCATCCATAAAAGTCAGACCCAGAAAATGTTTGGCGAGGAATATAACCCCACTTATATCATGTTCTACTGGTTTGAGTTATGACGAATTTGACCTGAGACAGATGTCCAGCAACATGAAACAATTGTACCATGAGGCCCTAGTATACACACCTGGTTGAAGTTATGTACAGCCCATTTTTCTTCCTACCTATGTGTGATGTGCTTACAGAGCAGCTAATAGACTAAGTTTCAATTCTCTCAGTAACAGTGAGAGACATCTCTAGCTGATAGAGATTTGCTAGTAAGCAATCAAGCTACACCTGACCATGGTGATCAGCGAGTCTCAAATGAAAGGAACATATTTGTGGTTGTATCATGATATGTGTAATACATGTATAATGTAATACTTGACAGAATTCAGCTGTATTCTTAAGACGTCTGAGCTAGCTAGGTGATCTGTGAATCATCAGTGTCATTTCTTCTCTAAATATCTGAAGAAGTTCTACAATAAATTCATTATATACAAAAGTTTACAAATTTACACACAGGTCCATTAAACTTAGAAATGCAAAATATTTTCTTCAAATATTCCAACTATTCCATTAAGCCTATGTAATAAATGATATCCTCATCACTTACTCCACGACTTTTCTAAAGAAGCTGAATTTGGAGGAGTGTTTCTGATTAACTCTCAAAAATCTATTTCAAAGTGGCTAACCTAACAATAAACAGAAAGCAAGAAAATATCTTTAAAAATGTGGTGGTGAAAGTCCTATGGCATAATAAGGCTTCTACATCTTCCATGGCTAATGAATACATACTTCATAAAGTATTTCAAAAGCAGATCACAAGTATATCTATCTGACAATTTTCTTTGCAAGATTATTAGAAAAAAAGAAGATTGCATTGCCTATATATTATCAGTACAGTAGATAAACTTAGTTTAATCTCTCTTATCAAAGTATTGTGGAGGTTCTATTATCTCCAATCTAGACATAGTCCAAGTGTTTTCATTCTTACTTCTTTGCTTCATCTTTATTTGTCCTTTGATTATTTCAGTCAATTCTTTTCATAACAATTCCATCTAACTACCACCCAATTATCCCCCCCTTCCCTCAGTACATATCCTCACATTTGTATGACATCATTTTCTCAATTTCATCTATTTCAAATATTCTTTTGCCCTTACCTGATTACTCTCCAGTCATGTACTTTGATACCATGTATCTTACCTCATGATGTCTGCTCATCATCTATAGCTCATCCTCCCTCTTCTCTTACAACAACTAATTTCCTTATGCTATCTCTTCCATATCCAGAAGCAACAAATATCTATGTCTCTGATGCATGTTCCTTCCTGGATCTTGCCCAAGGTGTTAGCCATGGCAATAGTCAGTGCTACTATAGTATGCGGTCTACCACGGTACCAAACACTATAGCATGCGGTCTACCTCATTTACTACTATAGTATG
>JAUUDW010602544.1:1253-11806 GCA_032361385.1 Panulirus guttatus | reverse complement strand
ATCACAAACATCTTTTCGAAATACAAGAAATTATGGTTACCAGGACAAATGGAGTAAAACTCAAAGCTAAAAGATGTATGGACGTGTGAAAAAGATTCTTTTCCTACAGGTGTACTGAGCACTGGAATAAGTTAACCATCAGATGTAGTGAATGCCGAGACTATAAATGCCTTAAAAAGTCATTTAGACAAATATTTCATAAACTCAGAAGTAAACTGTATACACGATAGTGGTAACGAGGACAGTAGAAGGCTAATGTGCAGCAGTGGGGAGTCGGTGATAGCTTAAAAAATTGCTGAGCAGAATTACATTTTCTTGTCAAGTTAAACTTTTTTTTAACTGACAACCCAGTCGTGGGCCAATCAGGCCTCCTGTTGTCTGTCTTTCTAATGTATACTCATGTAAAGCATCTCTATCAACCCTATTAAATGCCTTCTGCAAATCCAAAAATGCCACATACAGACCCATCTGATTCTCACACACATTCTTGAAGCAAATATCTGATCCACACATCCTCTATCACTTCCGAAACCACACTACTACTCCCTAATCAGATGCTTTGTAAATGCCTTTACCCTCTTAAACAATGCCCTCCCATATAACTTAACAGGTATACTCAGCAACTTATACCTATGTAGTTTGAATACTTACCTTTATCCCCCATGCCTTTATATAGTGGTACTATACATGCATTCTGTCAATCCTCAGGCACCTTACCATGATCCATCTATACACTGAATATCCTTGCCAATCAGTCAACAATACAGTCATCCCCTTTCTTAATAAATTCAACAGCAATACCATGAACTCCCGCCGCCTTGCTGCATTTTATCTTCTACAAGGCTCTCACCACCTCCTCTCTTCACCAAACCACTCTCCATGATTCTCTCACTTTGCATACCACCCCAACCAAAACACCCTACATCTGCCACTCTATCATCGAACACATTCAGGAGTCCTTCAAAATATTCACTCCATCTCCTCACTTCACCACTACATGTTATTACTTCCCCTTTTGCCTCCTTCACCTTATTCCTATTTGTTCACTTGTCTTTCACACATTATTTACCTCCTTCCAAAACATCTTATTCTCCCCAAAGTTTACTGGTACTCGCTCACCCTAACTCTCATATGCCCTCTTTTCCAACACCTGCTCCTCCCTCTTGACCTGTAGTTTTCTCTTATACATCTCCCAATCATTTGCACTCCTTCCCTGTAAGTACTGCCCAAATGTCTCTTTTTTTCTTTCACTAGCTACTTTACTTCTTCATCCCACCACTCACTATCCTTTCTAATCTGCCCACCTTCCACCTTTTGCATGCTACAAGCTCTCTTGTACATGCCATCACTGTTTCCCTAAATACCTTCCATTCCTCATCCACTTCCCTTGTTTCAATTACTTTCACCTTTTGCCACGAGAAACAGAAGTGCAGGTTCAAATTACAAAAGTAAAAGTTTAACTGTAGCAGGTAAGCCATATAAGAGATTGGTGACTGAGAGAGTAGTGGTAAGCAAAGAGTTTCAGATTTGGTAGGAACAATATAAAGGACTAAGGTAACAGGTGAATGCTTTGAAGAATGTGTGTGAGAAGTATGTAAACAAACAGGACACATTTGAGGCATTTATGGATCTGATATGATAGAGATGCTCTGTGGAAGGTTTGAGAATATATGGTGTGGAAGGAGAGCTCCTGAAAGCAGAGAAGAGTCTTCATCAAGAAATTAAGGCATGTGTATGACTAGGATGAAAAGGTGAGAGATTTGAGGTGAGGATAAGTCTACAATGGAGGTGTGTTTTGTCACCATGGCAGTTTAATATGCTTATGGATGGGGTGGTGAGGGTAGTAAATGCAAGAGTCTTGGGCACAGAACCAGGTATGCAGTGTGTTGGGGGTGGGGGGATCCTGGAAGGTGAGTCAGTTGGAGTAGGATGTTGATTTCAAATGCAACTAAAAGTAATATTAATGAAATACATGGCAGTAGAAAAAAAAAATGTTGTTAAGGAGATTAGATCTTTCAAAATAAAGTTTAATCCAGAAGGTAATGAGAAAATTGAAGATGAGAGCATTTTGAAAGGGAAAAACCTTAAGGTGCATGAAAAGCTCTGGTGAATAGAAAGAACTTGAGAATGTGCACATAACTTGCATGAAAGAGTACTTGTCCAAATTCTGATATATGGATGCAAAACCTAAATTCATGTAGGTAAGGATAGCACTGCAACAGAGATGCATAATTTACAAAGAACAGTTGGAAAAACAAGCAAAGACAGAACAAAAAATGAAGATGTTATAAATATATGTGGTGTGAAATCATAATAAGAAATGTAGATGAATGGTTTAGGATGACTTTGGATCATACAGAATGTGTGGCAGATAATAAGTTTGTCAAGCAGATATATCATGGTGTGTTCAAAAGTGCATGAATATGATGAAGACAGTGGTAGAGATGAAATGGAGTGATAGAACTAACAAGAGCCAGAGATATTTCCAAAAATAATGATGCCAAAGGAATAATTGGGGATAAGATGTAATGGAAGCATTTGCTGTACAGAAACAGTTTAAATGGATAATTGTTTTACTTGAAATATCAGCCTACAAATGAAACAAAATAGTAAGTATCTATATTAGCATGGAAATTCATGTTTGACTTTAACACAATGGACACTGCTTGGCCATGCATATGACATAATTGGGAGGCTGCATACACATGATGTATCCAAGAGATTTGGGAAATAAAAAGAATGAGTTATTCTGAAAAGAAAGAAGCTCCTCACACATTAAAACAATATCAAATTCCTCATGGATCATGCTTATGATAAAAATTGACCAATACTTTGATATGAAGATGAAAGCAATATAAAGGTCAAGAAACACATGAGAAACAAAAATGAAGGTTGCCATGTGGTGAAGTTAAACAATGAGAGCAATAAATGGGATATTCAAAATTCTATATTCAAAATCCTATAAAAATGAAATCAATGGGAGTAAACATCCCCTATTATGTGTATAAATAGTTAATTACCCATACTTACTGAATATGGATAATATGTCTCATAAACCGTCCCATGAATTATTTGTCTACCTGCACCAAGAACTTATTTTCAACATCTAAAGCAGGTTAAACCATGAAGCAGCACCCCATACACTTTTGTCATGCAGTTCTCATTTACCCACACTTGCATCTAAATCTCTTGCTCCAGAACTTTGCCCCTGTATCTTAAGCTGTCATTTGATAAACTGGGAGTACATTTACTGCACAGCTAATTACAACATATTCATGTTAAACTGTTCATTACAGAAGAAAGTCTGAGTTTACATCTAATAGTTAAACTAATTTTGCTGGAGATCCATCCATCTTTACAGATGCATATCTCAATTTCAGTCAGCAATATCTGATATATACTCCAAGTATGATGTCTCTTATTATTCCACTACTTAAAGATAACATCTTTCAATATATATTCATGCATACCTGTGGCAGCCACGGAGTTATCTGATCTAAGGAAACTTCTGGCCAGACATGATAGTTTCGGAAGTTTGGTCCATCTGGGTCTAGAGAGAGTGGCATGATGGCTCCCCGCATTACACCACTGAACACGTGTAACAGTTCAAGAATCATCTCCTGAAAATTGAAAATCCCAATAATTCAATCAAGCTATCTATTACCATTTCCTCTGCGGCTAGATCAAGTACATACAGCCTCTCAATTCACTCATATACATCCTGAACCCATGCTGTATGAAAGATGAAATGATAAGTAAAAAAACTGACTAATTAGCTCTAGCTTATGACAGAACAAATATATAAGTTATGGGAAAGTCTTATCTTCAGTAGATGGTTTTTTCTTGGTCTACATTAACATTTCATTGGGTGGTTCAGAGCAGATCTTTAAAACATATCCTCCAAAGAATCATTTTTCTCACTCTACCTAATAGTTTGACCTTAGCTCCAACTCAGTCTGTCCTGCTGCCCTGCTACTACCTTCCCTTGCTATGGCAATTTTCATTTTACTTACAACTCTTTAAGCAAGCGAGAGGTAACTTCATCACAAAAGTGGACCAAAACCACCATGTTAAGGGTAAATAATTGTGCTCAGCACTTAAAGAAACAAGGTAGTCAGTCTACCCTAGGATAATGGTCATCCTTCCCTTTGCCAGCCTAGAGTTGGGGTAGAGAACACCATTTTTACTAAGTTGTCTCCTGCAAAAGGAGCATTCCTTTATGCATTTGATCCTTTCATAAATGGAAATGAAGCTAGCAACAATTAACAGATAAACAGATAAACAAAGTGTACGGTATTAAAATTTGGATCTTAATAATATCATCTCTCATATGCCCTTTTTTCAATTCATGTACCTTATTCTTAACCTTATGCCACTTCCTACTTCTACATGTCTCATTTACTCAGACTCCATTCCCATAGGAACTGTCCATACTCTTTGCTTTTTTCTTTCACTAGCATGTCAGTTTCTTCATCCCATCAGTCAATACCCATTTTCATATGCCCACATCCCATCTTCTGCATACCACTCACTGCATCCACACATGCATGCAATATTTCTCTAAATACTATCCCTCCTCATCCATCACCTTTGCTTCATTTACTCTCACCTTATGCCATTTTTTAACTTATCTCTCTTGGTATCTCCATACACAAGCCTCTTTTTCAAGCTCACTCACTCTCACCACCTTCTCACCTGTGTCATTTCTACTCTTTCTAAAGCCACTACAAACTCTTATACTCACTTCCACCAAGAAATAATTAGACATCCCATTTACTGCATCTTTCAGTACAGTAAAATCCATCAACCTTTAGTGTGCATGCCTGTCAAACAGCACCATCCATCTATCTATATCTCTGATGAAGGTGTACTGGTCAGGTTTCTACTTTGAAATATCCATTTGAGAAAAACATGGAGAAAGTTAATGACTTGTATGTATTATTCACAGATGTGGAGAAAGCAAAATGTAATTACACAACCCCAAGACCCCTTTATTGGACTCCTGGAGACTCCAAAGTTGTACAACAATCAGTAGTAGGGATACTGATGGACTTCTTGGGAAAAAGAAGCTCCTCCACAAGACTTTACTTTTCATCCATCAACTACAATACAACCTCACTGAATGTGACTCTTCACATGGAATCATGCAACAACAGAGACAGCATATCATAGGAGTTGACAGATGCATCTTGTAGAAAGGTACTATGAATATATGGGGTAAACCGAAAGTTACTAAATGCATTAACTCAATGACAGCAGCTACCCTTGGTATTTGGTGTGCCCTTAGTGCAGCAATTTTTCATAAATTTTGAATTTTTTTTATTAACTTACAATAACATTAAGAAATTTACCATTCGTACCAGAGTCACAATTTTCCAAAGAGCTTTCCCATCATTATTAACAAATACCTTTTCTAAATCCATCAAGGCAACATACTTTATTATTTTCTTGAGCTTCCTCCATTCCCAGCCTAAGTGCAAAAACTCAACCTAAGGTCTTGCTTTCCTTATTAAATCCACCTCGTGCTTGATTTACAATAGGTTTCATTTATTCTTTTCAAACAATCATTACAATCCTACAATAAAACTGACTATATTGACTAGGCTTATATTCATTTCTCTGTAATTCTTTAGATCATTATCATTTACTTTACTTTACCCAAATAAAAGTTTACCATCTTCATCCACAAATGAGATAGTCACTTTTTCTATGCTGCCATTCATACTTTCTCAAACAATTCAACACCAATTTCACCTCAAGTCTTCAGGGTCACACTCACTAGCTTCTCCAAATTTTAGAAACATTAGTACTCATCTCACCTTCTCTTTTGTAATGTCTTCCTCTTTCCCATACTTATTCTGCATTCTCTTAACTTCTAATGAAGTATCAATACCTATGTCCTTTATGCCATCCTTCCACATCTGTTCCTTAAAGCACTCTCTTATGAACCTCACCCTTTATTACAAGCAATATCTAAGTCTTCATGACTTTAAGGTTTCCACACACACCTCCTTCCAAAACTGCATGTTATTCAACCTTTCATACTCATTCATCCTTATCCCAAAATCCTCATATACTTTCTTTTTGTTAATAGTAAGCAACTGTTTATCACATATTTTCAGACTTTCTATTCAACATTCTTCACTCTCCACAAACACTATTTGCCATAAGTCAGTTTTTTCTTCTGATCTGTCTTTTCTCCTCAATCAGCTTTTTTAAATTCTGATTCCACCATTATGTTCTTTGCTTTCCAAACCTATTCCTGAACTGCACTAAATCAATCTAACTTTTGTCTATCCTTTCCTCACCACAGATATGTCATGTGCATTTTTTTTCATGCACATTCGCCATTTCATGTGCTAGCGAGGTAGCATTTCAGAACAGATGACTAAGCCTCAGAGGGAAAACTCCTCACTTGGCCCCCTTCTCTGTTCCTTCTTTTGGAAAAGTAAAACTAGAGGGGAGGATTTCCAGCCCCCCGCTTCTGCCCATTTTAGTTGCCTTCCACAACACGCAGGGAATACGTGGGAAGTATTGTTTCTCCCCTATCCCCAAGGATATCCATATGTATCTATAGACATAAATTTGTATATATAACATTTAGATCTGATGATATACATATTCCATGTATACTTTCATCAATGTCTTTTTTACCTGAAACCGTATAACAACCTATCAATTCTTTTACTCTGCCTTCCACTCATCCATTCATATAACCTGTTACAAATAGTTCCACACTCCTTTTCAACTGCTCTTTCTTGTTTCCACCACAAAGTAACCCTATCCTACTTTTCTCTACTGCTACACAGAAGATGGATTACTTTAAAAGTCATTTTAAACATAATCCACTTGAAGTTTTCATTAGTATTTTTCAGCATACATATGATCAAATATCTTTTCAAACCACTTACCTCTCATTAAAATCCTCAAACCTTCCTTCTGTACCATTTAATACACCTGATCATACACCCCTCACTCAATTCCATTCCAAATCTCACTACCCCTCAACTTAGTCTTCTACAAACCCAGATCACCTAAATCACCCATTCTAAAAGGATCAACAGCTTTTATCCTTTCATATTCATCATTTACCCCTCTTACATTCCAACTGCCCATAGAAACTTGCATCATAAGTCAAAGGCAGTTGCAAGCAAGATACTTTCACCCAAGGGTACATGCACCTTTTGTGGTAATCTTCTTTTATAGCAAAGAGCCCTGAGCTCAAATCTAAAATACACACTCCATTGTTTCATACCAAGCCTACCTTGCATCTGGGATGTTTAAAGTGGTCTACTTGAGCAGTGGGAGGTAGAAGTTCACCACCAAAGTATGCTTGGCTAAGCTTCCACATATCTGGAAAGTTGGAAGACAAAACTTCGCATATTTCCTCCACCATCAAAACTCGAACAGGAGCTGTGGCCTGTGAAAGAAGTGTTATGAGTGTTAAATGCTTCAACATAAATTTCTCATATCATACATGAGAAAACAAAATGTATCTAGAAATACTTACGAAATACTCCAAACTAATGTTATTTGTATGCAAAACTTGAGAAAGTCTGCTAACATGGCAGTATGTTTCTACAAAATATTTTTGGTCATCGTAGGAAATCTTAATTGCTAATACTAAGAACTTTAATTTGACCTTAGGCAACTTTACAGCACATACTATTATCAACCAAATCATTATGAAAGAATTATCAAGAAACGAAAACATATGAAAAATAGGCGAACACACATCTTGTTACCAAGGCCAACCCCCTCCACACAACCCCCCTTAACCACATGGCATCTCCCACTTTCCCTTTAATGGTCACGCCAGTGTGTTGTCTACAAGACAGGGGGAAGACTGAATTTGTGTGGTGGTGTTAGGATTTAAAAAATTTTATGAATTATTGGCATCTGATGAGGCAGACTGTCTCCATGAAATAAGCTGTACTGCATGTTTAAAAAATTACATATAAAATAAAATATGAACTCTTACTGAACTGTGATTTCACCTTCATACAGGAGGGTGAAAGGTGTGCACAGAATAGAGTGAAATGGAACGATGTGGTATACTGGGGTCGATGTGCTGCCAATGGACTGAACCAGGGCATGTGAAGCGTCTCGGGTAAACCATGGAAAGGTCTGTGGGGCCTGGATGTGGAAAGGGAGCTGTGGTTTCGGTGCATTACACATGACAGCTAGAGACTGAGTGTGAGCGAATGTGGCCATTTCGTCTGTCTCCTGGCGCTGCCTCGCTGGTGCGGGGGGTGGCAATGCTGTTTCCTGTGGGGCGGGGTGATATTAGTGAAATAGCATAAAGGATGGAACTTTCAAGGAAAAATCCTTGCTTTCCCCATTTATTTCTACCTTTAGAAAGTATTAATACAAAAGGGGATGATTTTCAGACTTCCCTTCCCCCTATCTTGGCTCTCTTACTCACCTACTATGATGCATAAATTTGCGGTTGGTATTGTTTTTTCCCTGTGCCCAGGGATGACACAAAAATTTATTATAGGATAATTAATCAGACTTACTCTGAAGAATGGGAGGGAAGCTTCTTGAAGTTCAGTCTCATTGTGGTCATTAGCCCAGTTTGGATAGGTAGTAAGAGTATAAGGCAAAATATCACACATCTCCAGCTGGCGTGAGCGACATGTTCCTGCAGCAAGGAAGGAAGGAAGTATAAGCAATAATTTGTCCATAGCAAACTTTTAATGTAATTAACAGTCACATTCAGGACAATCATCTCATGATTACAGGTTGACTAATTCTGAGCCATGACGTGATAAAGATATATCATAATTTTATTATCAAATCTTCAAAACCTTTAAGTCTTTATTAAGCCAGACTTATATAAAAACTTTCTGCATAGGTAATAATATTTAAATGTTTACGCTGACAGACTCATGTAAGTTGTCTCCATTTAAACTCAGACCCTCACAAACCTCTCTTTTTACACTGCTAAACCTACTAATCTTGCTTTTATACGTACATACATTTACTCTCAATCCCATCAGAATTCCATTTCATGAGGACTTTGGCGCACAAACCTTAAAACAGCCCGAATTACTACTTATTTTTTAACAACTCAGTGCATGATGTATTAAGAATTTGGGCCTCCAGGGCCAAATATTTTTATTCCCCATTCCATTGGCAGACCTTTGAAAGATATATTGAAATTATATATTGCATATATAATATGCTATATATGTGTGCATTACACATGACAGATAGGGAATGGATGTAAGCGGATGTGGCCTTCCTTCTTCTGCTCCAGGCGCTACCTCATGAACATGGGGAATGGTGATCAAGCATGAAAAAAAGCAAATATAGAGAATATTTTTCTATACATTTCCAGCTTACTATCAGGCCCTGGGATGATTTAAGTTGTCAAATCCTATCATTTTAGGGCCCACCAGGCTATCAAGCCCTGGAATATTTTCGGTAGTACTTGGTAGACAGCCACTGACCAAGGAGGTATAGTACCAGTACTACCTGCTTCGGTATCAGGAGGGTCAGTGATGGATGCATAGCAACCCAGCACTTCAGCTTTCACCAGTTTGCACTCCTTTGACCCAGGTAGCTGTCTTTTCTTTCTGCCTCACCCACACTTGGACTGCAGGTATTCTGTCCACAAACATGCAGTCTCTCTTTGTCACATGTAACACTTGACAACACCTAACTCACACAACTCATTCTTCATAACTATATTTTCTTGCAGCAGGTGCTATGTGCTAGTCCTGCCTTTTGTCAAAATGGAAGTAGCAGTAGATAGAAGCAGTAATTAGGAACATAAGCAGGAGCATTAGGTAGTAGTTGGTAGGAACATTTAGGTGTGACTATAAGGTAGTAGTAGTAGTAGGTTGGAACATTTAGTAGAAATAGTTGGTAGGAACATTTGGTAGGAGCCTCTGCAAACTGTATTGAAGTTGCCCTCCGCCAGTGGCCTGTTAAGGGTGAAGCACAAAAAGGCTAGGGAGCATCATTAGAGCTCACCAGTTATGGAGATTCTTTGACCATGGCTACCCCTTGCAGGAGTTTCCATAGGGAACAGGCATCAGAGATACAGATAGATAGGGATATTTTAAGGAAAGATGGATCCCTTTATTTTTAGGGTCTTGTAGGCAATTGGACCTTGGGATAATCTAAGGAAAGTTGGATCTTCTCATTTTCAGAACTCTACTGCCCCCAAGCTATCAGGTCCTACAATGATCTTATAACAATCAAATTTTCTCCTTTTCAGGGTGTTCCCAAACTGTAAGGCCTTTGGACTTTGCACCCTCTTAATACACCATGGTTTTTTGTTTGCAATGTCCATCAATTTGTTTCTGTTTCTGTCCCTTGCATTCATATTCATAATAAACCCAATATTTGCTTTCACTTTGCTTATTCTTTTCTCTAGTTGTAATTTCTCAACTCTCCAGTAGTGAAATGTGTCTCTCATATCTTCATTTCCATAAAATTGCACTAAACTCATCTCTTACCTTAACTTACACGTATATAGATTATTATATATTATGCAAGATCGCTGTTTCCCGCCTCAGCGAGGTAGCTCCAGGGAAACAGAC
>JAUUDW010602433.1:338-11807 GCA_032361385.1 Panulirus guttatus | reverse complement strand
AGGGTGAAAGGTGTGCACGGAATAGAGTGAAATGGAACGATGTGGTATACTGGGGTCGACGTGCTGTCAATGGACTGGACCAGGGCATGTGAAACGTCTGGGGTAAACCATGGAAAGGTCTGTGGTGCGTGGTTGTGGACAGGGAGCTGTGGTTTCGGTGCATTACACTGACATCTAGAGAATGGAAGTGAGGGGTTGTGGCCTTTTTTTCGTCAGTTCCAGGCGCTACCTATGCGCTCGATCCTGGGCGGCCCGTAAATGCGTCACGGTCGGGATCCCTGACCGACACACCCTGGAGGTCCATGCTAGTTAGTTGGTGAATAATTAGTAACTGGCCTGGTGAAGGCTTAGTGACTAGTTAGTGAGTTAATAACTGGCTAGTGACTGCAGAGCGATCCATGGCTACTAGTAGAGACGGGCGCTGATGTGTTAATTACTACGGGATGGGGACTAGACCATTGTTCAAAGCGAATAGTGATTCATACAGACGAGAGAGAGAGAGAGAGAGAGAGGTGTCCTCACCTTGATTGTTAGGAAGGACAGGTTCATCGCAGGTCAGACGAGCTGGCTGCCGGTACACCAGGTACACATAGCGGTGGAGGCCTGAGGGAGATGGGACACTGCGTTACGTCACGATGCAAAGACGTTCTCTACGCTACGTACACAGTAACACAGGCGGAGTGTAGACTTACCTTCAACCGACTGATGGTAGACTATGGTTCGAACCGATGTTAACTCTCAGGCGGTAATCATGTTACACCACAAACTGCTTGTACGTCCGCTCCCCATTCTCTCTATACCCTTCTAAACCTCCGTAAAACATATTCTATGGCCATTATCTTTCCTCGGCTGATTCTTACCTTTCTTCAAAACAATGTCTATGTCCCATCTATTAGAATTATCTCTTCCCCCTTCTGTACCTCTGCTGTGTTTTCTGCACCTTTACTCCCTTTCAAGACCTCATTCCTTGCTTCCTTGGCACCTCTCTTAACTTCTCCATCCGTCCTTGTCTACCGCCTCCCTAACCCTCGCCCCGCCCTTCTCCTCCCGACTCACCCGTGCCCCGGGGAGGGCCGGAGCCTACGAAGTGCGTGAGGACGTCCCCGCGCGCGACGTCGCAGCCCGGGATGTTCACCACCAGCCAGTGCATCACCTCCCGGAACTTGGGCTCGAGAGGGCTCGGGGCGTCAGGATCTGCAACCAGACATGAGGGTCATGAGGAGGAGCCGAGTCTCAATCGGAGGGACGAACAGCGGTAAACAAACTCACTGGGGCAAATGTCGCACACGTAAACAGGCAGCAAGCAATGTTTACAATATGTTTACTCTGGATGTGTGCTGAAGGTGTGAGTTACCTACGTCCCCAACAGACTAGACATTACTACATTGGCAAAGGACGTGATCAAAGCATTTCTCACCCGTCATGCAGAGCGTGTAGAGCGCGTCGTCCTCCACCGTCCAGGCCAGGTGCGTGGGCGGGGACACCACCTGCGTGGGCGTGAGGACGTTCCCGGACGCCACCTCGGCCTCTCCGTACCGCACCTGCTCGAGGAAGTGTCGTGAGTCAACACCAGTGTTGCCCAAACACACACACACACACACACACATCAGGGAGGCATCTGATCCAGCAACACTGAATGATGTCGCAAGATGCTGCTGCTGCTGCTGCCACTGGTTGACATAATGTGCACAACTCCTTGTAACATTTCATCCCTCTCTCCATCTCCCTTATCACGACGATGCCGCAAACATAATTCAGTCTCTGATAAAAAAACTGGAGAAGTAAATTCTTCAGATCTATTTCTTTACAAAATGTTATTTACTGGATTAAAATGTTCGCTTGCTTTAAAAGGCGTACACTTTTGTAGAATATCGACGATTGTCTTAATAAACCCATTTTTAACATCTAGATCGACAAAAACGACATAGAACCTTACACTAAATTCCACAGTCCTTTTTTTTTTTAATGTCCCATTTCATCACTCTCGCTTTACGTCTAAAGGGGCAACGCACGAAGAAAATGGAGCAAAGTACTTTCACACCAACAGGATTGCTAACATGTGCAGTGATTTACAAATACAAGGAGTTGAAAGTAACATCACAGATACGTTTGAAGAAGACGTGACAAAAATATCGCGTTTGGTGTACGACTGACTATCTGCGCCTCCGTATGCACAAAGGTTTCAAGTACTTCTCCTCTGTTTTTCATCTCTACAGTCACAAACAGACACGATAGGACCAAGTGGCCTGCAGGCGTCTGCATCCCTTTGTACAGTCATAACGTAATGATTCACACTGATTCAAAAATCGCTACTGAAACGCCGGCTCGAAAATTACTACTGAGACTTCGAAACACACTATTTCATCCGACGATGTTGTTCTAACTACCCGGATAATGTTCCTACTTCGTAATCTTTATTTACAAAGCAGATGGGTTTCTGGTCACGTGGGCCTACACGGTGATTCGAGCAAAGAGCGCTAGAACGGACGCGTGAGGAACGAATCCCAGCGGGTGAGAGCCAACTGGAGCGGAGGGTGAAGGCGTGACCACCGCGCGACCTCAATCTTCTGCACTTTGTCTTCCTCGGCCGCCTGGTACACAAGACTGGAACTGACTGCCAACCACCAGTCAGTGGCGACTGAACTACAGGACGACATACCGGGTAACTGGTAGCTTGGTCTGGACGTGCCCGAGCACTGCAACAACTGTGGCCTTATTACCGGACCTGCCACACTGGAGTGGGATACGACCCATGGGGCACACCAGCACGAAGGATGACACGAGTTACACGACTTGTTATTTCTCTTATATTTGTGATCTGTTACCAAGAATCAATCTGTATGTGTGTCTGTGCTCAAAACGGAGTCTTTTAAGATACTGCTGCCCAGAAATCAGTATAAGAAAACGACTTACCTGTGTAAGAGAGAGAGAGAGAGAGAGAGAGAGGGGGGGGGGAAATTAACCTGATTTCAAGAAAAACAAGGCGTGAGCGAGGGGAACAGACCTTCCTATTGAAGGAAGAAGAGTCAGACGCACCTGCATGAGCTCTGGGGGCGCCGCCTCCAACACGTCGGGGACAACCTTGTGTTCTTCCATCTTCACCGGTACCTGCACAAGTAACCTGGGGTTAGTGAACCTGTACAGGAGGAACCTGGTTCTCTCTCTTTTATCTGCCTTGGGGGCACATCACCTAGTTACCTGCACAGGCAACCTCGTTTCAGTGCTTTAGTAAGTCTAGTCTCCCGTGCTCTGGGCATAAAAGTCCTTCGGTAGGTCTCCCTGCCTGCTGTACCTGGTCCTTCGATAATCCGTACTCAGTGCCTTAGTACTCCTATACTTTCTGTTACGTTACTTCCCCTCGTCACACTAGTACCTCCAATTATACCACTACATTCCCATTATCACACCAGTACTCCCAGTCACACCATTACCTTTTGTTGCACCGGTACCCCACATTACACAAGTGGTGTTAAAACCAGTAGCCTAGCGTTCCACCACACACCCATGTCCAGTACACTAGCCCCTATGTTCCTCACTGCACTACTGAATAGCCTGTGGATGATAAGGCGATGAATAACCTGTGAATGGTGGAGCGACGAGGTGGCGGCGAAACGTCCTGTGAGGCGAGGGGAAGTGACTGGTGAAGCGACTGGTGAGGCGGCGTCATCTGAGGTGCCGTCCCAAATTAGAGCGACACGGTATCTAATCTCCCTCTTGACCCTGACCGTGGAACGAACAAAGAGGGACAAAACCAGGCATTGTTCTGAGCAGGGTTACCGCGTCGCTACTTAACACGTCCCTTCCTGACGTCTCCCCTATCCAACACGTCCCTACCTGACGCCTCCCTATCCATCACGAACCTATCCCACCACCTCACTAACCAGACACATCCCTACCCACCTCACTACACCACGCAAAACGTCCGGAGCATCGCTGTCTCCCTCGCTACTAACCGGCACCTTCCACCTACTAATCTCCTCATCTCCTCACTCCTTCCCGCCTCTTCCCCTGCCTGTGGAACACCTCGTATATCCCCCCCTCCCCACGCGGCTGTTTCAGTGATCCCCTTTCCAAAAACCTGTCGTCCATTAACAAGGAGAAATGTTTCCTTCCGTGTTTTCGGAAATTCCCGAGAGGTTCGCGACGTAACGAGCCTTAAGCACGACGGTACGACCCTTGAGCCCGACGGTACGACCCTTGAGCCCGACGGTACGACCATTGAGCCCGACGGTACGACCCTTGAGCCCGACGGTACGACCCTTGAGCCCGACGGTACGACCCTTGAGCCCGACGGTACGACCCTTGAGCACGCCGAGTTCGACCCGTGCTTACGACGGTACGACCCTTGACCATGATGGTACAGCTCATGGGCATGAAGGACTCACACACGTACCACGATGTTACAACTCTGATCACATACATCTGTATCACGTCCACTAAATTAACAAAGCTAACTTGATGTTAAAATCGGGTGTCGTGAGCCGGGGTCCCCGTGAGGATGGCGTTACGGTGAACAGCGTGAATACAGACAACTGAACCCGAGGTAATGGCCCTCCAGGTCTTGGGAATAGAGTCACGCGGGAATTCTAACCACTAAATAGAATTGTAATATGGAGAGATGAAGAAAATGTGGACATCTTCGTGTTTAAAAGGTGTTGTACGTATAAGTAGGTGGGCAGTGTAAGTTAAACACTTTATGAGGAGGCTTAAGTCTGTTAAGTGAAGGACGTATAAATAAACGACGATGTGTTCTTCGAGCAGAACGTGTTTGAAGTGGACGTTCATTTCCTTATGTAAGAAGAGATAATGTGATATCTGTCTCACCTTCACACTGTCTCCATATATTCCTTACTGTCTGTCTCCATAGGGAGGCAGACAGTGTTCTCGCAACATTTTCCTTTCTTCATTCTCTCAGAATATAACAGTGTTGCTTTATTACCGCATTTTAAGACCGACTGACTTGAAACTTGATTTGTACGTTCCTTGCTTTAGTTTCCCCAGAAACTTGTTTCGTTTTTTTTTATCTAAGCTTCAAAGAAAACAAGAAATAAAAGGCAAACTTCCTCAAAAAAGACATATTACAAACTGCAGGTCCACACATTCTTAATCCAATGACACAGCGGTGCTATGTCTTACTAGCATGTTTCTTGATAGTTCTTATTCTCTGGTCAACATCCAATATGCCTGCTACACATTCTCTGTTCATTTCTATTCCCTTATATTTGATATATTTGCATGCTTCTGACCTTAAAAGTGGCGCTGAAGACTAACATTCTAAAGAGGTCAATGTCAATGAAATGCTCATGTTCAGTTTTCGGCTCACTTTCCCGCAGCAATTCACACGATACTGCTGGACCTTGGTATCTTGCATCTTCCTTAAAACAGTTCAGATGAATCTTGGCACAAAGGTATTTAAGGGAATGTGGAGGAAGACATTACCACATGACCTCGCAAATGTTGTCTTCATGATTTTTCAACAAAAATGTGTACTAGAGGAAGTAGCCGAATCTATTATAAGATATACTTACAAACTACTTACATGAATTTTAAAAGTAGTATCCAACAACCGATGGAAAAATGATGCTACGGTATCTAAGTTAAATTCGAAATATTCTAAGAATGTTTCGTGCCATGGTCTGTGAATGCCTCCCTAATGGTCTATATATCTCTGGATAACTGAAAAAAAAGTCCCTAAGCATCTCTGTCCTTTTTAAACATTAAATAACAGAAATAAACAGGAGCACTTAATGCACTGCAGGGCTTCATAATGGAACACCTGTGCAGCAGATTTTGTGCAACTTACTGTGCAGACAACTAGGCAACAGGTGCTGTGCTGCTGTTCCTGTGCTCTACATACCGTACAGTTGTTCCTGTGGGCCACGTACTTTGCAGTATGCTGTACACCACGTACACTGCAGCTGTTACTATGCACCACGTACAGTGCAGTTGTTACTGAGCACCACGCTTAGTGCAGATGTTAGAGCACCACGTACGCTGCAGTTACTGTGCACCACGAACAGTGCAGTAGTTACAGAGCACCGCGTATAGTGCAGTTGTTACTGTGCTCCACATACAATGGTTGTTACTGAGCACCACGCAAATGCAGTTATTATTTTGTTCATATTTTCAATTCCAAGTCAAACTAAATGACCCAACTGTATATTAACGTGGAGAACATAAGATCTGAACCGACTCGCTTGTTACACAAATTATGTCTCTCTCTCTCTCTCAAAAAAAAAAAAAAAAACGCAGCCAACTCACTAAATGCGATTGTTATCCCTTGCTGTAGCAAGGGATAACAATCGCTACTGAGCGAGAGGAGAGGGTTTAGGTATACAACGTACAGAAGTAATGACAAAAATGATTAATATTGGCTGGAAGAGAGCAGTGGCTACACTTCTTAACCATTTCATTTTCCAAAAGTTTTTCATAAATCATGAATACGTTCAAATATCTGCTTCCCCCCATCTGGGCTGTGTAGGAGAGAAGAGGGCTCAAAAGTGACAGGAAACACGGCAACGAATGATACGGTAAATTCTTTACATTTATATTTTTTGATATTTGAAAAAGTATTGATATTTCTAAAACACATCTTCCATTTTTCCGGCCCAAACCAAGGCTTGAGCCCCGGGGACTTTGCAGCCCCAGTATCCACTCCCTTGGGGGATGTGGGAAAGCTGGCTATAGCGTTATATTTTATGTAAATAAGGAGCTGTATCTCTGGTTCTCCTTCCGCTACTGTAGAGAAGGAAGGACTAGCCTGGTTTACTCTAGTCACAGCCAATACACTTCAAATGTCACACTAATCAATATCCTGCTCACTCTTCGGGGATCACCTTTGTCAAAACTGTAACTGTTCACAGGTGCTGATGAGAGGCAGTTGATACAATAATAACTCGTGCAAGGATCTCCTTTCCTTTGTATAAGTTTACCTTTACAACCATTTCTCCCATTTCATATTTGACAGAAAACTTAACTTCAAAGGTATACTATGGTGGTTAATAACTACAAAGACAACACTATTCTCAAACTACAAAGACAACACTGTTCTTAAGTATAAATGTGGCAATTCTATATCTTACAATTTCAGTATATAAGCTTAAGCGTGGGCTTAAAATGGTAGACAATCAACAAAGGTGAGAATGGCTTTAATGGCGATAAAACTTCAGGGTATTTTTTTCTTAACAACACACACACACCTGCCTGAAGTCCCACTACACTAGTTACATACATGCCTCCGTGCATTGGCAATGACACCCTGAGCACACAAACCTGACCTGTGCCAGTACTTACACACCCGAGAACTGGCTGTCTTTGACAAAAGCCCATGCCAAGCTGTCTTGGAGAATCTTTACACACACACACACACACACACACTGTTGGACAGGGGTAATATATGAGGTCTGGTCTTAGAAGTATCTATGATAACTGGTAAGGTGTTAAATATTCTTTTCAGTTGATGGATGCCTGTTGATGATGATAGGTCTTAATGACCCTGACAGTTGATGGCCCTTAAGCCCTAACAACTAAATAGCAGGACAAGAAAAAATTGAAGTAATCGGTGAAGCCACGGAGCACTGCGACCAAGTTATTGATGAATAAAGAAAAAATTACAACCCCCACAGAACTCTCCCACACCCTAGAACAGTCCCGGTTCTTCAAATTATTATAGAGTAACTCAGACTGATGCTTTAGAAATTTCTCAGCCCAGAGGGAAAGTGCAACAGAGAGAGCAAATGATGCACGGGAGAACAAAGTGGAAAATCCAAGAGATACGTTAAGTCCCCAGTTTATTTTTTGGAACCCTCTCTATTCCCTCTGTGTGAATAGCAAAACCGACTTATCTTATTTAACGGCTGAGAAGGAATAAAATGTTGACGAGGAAAAATAAAACTCTATCGTCAAATATGGAAGGTTTTTATATCTCTGACGAGAAAACATTCCATAATGCACGGTAGTTCGGATTTAGGGAAAACAGGGGAGCCATTCAAGTAACAGTCACATAAACAATAGCAATAAAGTTAGACAAAACAAAAGCCTATGTCACCTGGAATTAAAAGACACTAGCAAAGCTTTTGATAAAGTCTGGCATGTTGGACTAAAGTATAAAGTGAGTCAATTTGACCTTCCTGATATATAATGGTAAGGGCATTATGCAGTTTTTCTAGAGGGAATAAGTGACTGCACACACCCAGATGAATACTTTACTGGGCTCCAAATATGGCCTTCTTACTGGAGTCCCCAAGGCAGTCAACTTTCTCCAACACTGTACAGAACTTGCATGAAGATTATGCCTACTCCAGCAAAAGGCAACAATATAGAATATGCAGATTTCACATGCATATCATACGAACGGGGGAAAAAAAAGCTAAGCTGAACAGAATAACTATCAGGTTAATGAAGGAAATTAATGCATACGAAAATAAATGTAAAATACAAAATGTGCTCAAATCTACTGTATTATCACCAGCACAAAGAACCAACGGAATTCCAAACTTCATAAACAGAGGCAATCTACTGAGACTAACCTTTGGTAGCCATAGTTACATAAAAAAAAATCAAAGACACGATAGTCTAGATAGGAGCTGTGCTTTCCAAACTTGACCCATCTAGGCACCTCAGCACAACTATAAAGACATTTGATAAGGGCAAAGGTCCTTCCTATTCTTAAATACCCCAATCTTCACGAGACTACGACTGGGGAATATAAATGGCTTCCAAGGAGTAGGACTATCGCTGACCATCTGTATATCTCAGGGCATCTTTGTTATAGTACTGGATTAATTTACACAGTAGGCCCTTCCTGCTTCCCCAATACTTAAGGAGTTTGTTTAGCCTGAAAATTATCTTTAATACTTGAAGAAAGTGTGAAAGACTTATCGAATGGTGATCACTGTTGGACGAAAGCCATATGGTCTTATAATTACCTTTAACACCTGAAAAATGTGTTCTTCTTTTACATACTCACCTTTTTAGGGATTGTTTTAATTCTTTGAACCCTCTGGCTGGTTAATTAGAACTAGACCAGCCTAAATAAACCCGGAAGCCGGTTGGCCTAGTTCCCAGTAACCGATCATTGGGTTAACAATAAAAAGTCCCTAAAATGATGAATATGTTCCATAACAATACAGCAGGAACTCCTTCGTTTTGTGGACATAGTTCTAAACGAAATACATTACCTGAACTCGTGGTTTTCTTCTGAATACGTGTAATTACAACAATAAATACCTCACTCGTAAACGCCACAATCAACACTGACAGTGAGTTCAATGCTCTACTACGGATACAGGTATGCCATATCATGGGATTATGTAGAAAATAATCATTGGAAAATTTATCATATATTATCTAACTTATATGAGTTAGATATATAAAAGTATTACAGTTTGTTTGCTTTGGTAAGGCTTTATTATAATATTTACGATTAATCATTTAGAAACTTTTAAATATTGTTTAAAACTCTAAAATGTGACTTGATATTAAAAGAATCTCGACCAACGACTATCTTTGAAAGGCACATTTCTTTCCGTTATATATTGAACTATGGCTTTACTTGATATGAAAGTTATGATTGATGGAAAATTAGCCTATTGTGAGTTTTTTCTTTTTTCCTCTGGAAACTTCAGGCTCAGCAAGTCATAAAATGCAAAAATTAACATAATGTAGATAGTTTGATATATATGAAATACATATTGACTCTCTTGAGCCCTTTATTTTCCCATGCAGTGTCTGTGTTGATCATTTGGAGGTTGAGAACTACTCAACCCAGTTTACATGCATAAATACACCTTTATGTCTCACACGTAAAGCGTAAATTTCATTCTTCTTATATCAAGTTTCTCTCTCTCTCTCTCCCTCTTTAACTTTATACGTCTTGATTAAGAAAACTTTGGTTACATATCCTTTTTGAAAGGCAGCAAATACATATTACCTCTGCTCTTGTTGACACGGTTGCTACAACAAGAACAGTGAACCTCTGTCCTTGTTGACACAGCCGCTGACGCAAGTACACAGTACTTCTGTCCTTGCTCACAGCTGCTGCAGTTAGTACACAGTACCCCTGTCTGTGCTGATACAAAAGCAGCAGCTGGTACAATGTAAATCTGTTCTTGTTGACACAGCTGCAGCAACAAGTACACGATACCTCTGTCTTTGTTGACACAGCTGCTGTGGCAAGTACACAATACCTCTGTCCTTGTTGACACAGCTTCTGCAATATGAACGCCGCACCTTTGTCCTTTCCTATACACCGCCTGCTGCCATGAGGGCTGTGCTCCTTACCCATCTATTGACTAGCCCTGAAGGGAGGATGAACGCCAAGGATTGACTGTGGCCAGACAGCCGCACACAGGATTTTGATCTGTGTGTGTGTGTGTGTGTGTGTGTGTGTTACCTATGTTTATATAATTATTACCATATGTGTGCACACACGTTCATATGTGTTCATTTACAGGCAGTTTTTTTCACTGGGCTTCGCCCCTTCTCTTATGTTCAGGATGAAAACCAAACTCACAGAACGGGTGTAATAAAACTCATCAGTGGAACTGAAAATTGATTCATATAATTACCACACATCTGGTCAGATGGTACATAAGTGTGTCTGGTTGACTTCAATGATGGACATTACTATATAGAGGAAGTTCTTCAGTAAATGTTCCCTTCACAACTCAGCAATGCTGCCGACAATACTGCAGAAATAAGTATATATATATATTTTCTTTCTCCTTATATTGTAGATAATCATATCAATAATCAGATGGTGAGGAATTTAAAAGTTGTACGAAACGGAATGTCTCGTGGGAAAGATCAATGACAGGTGGAGTGGGATTTAATCTGTGAGTTTACTACGTTCCTACGCTCAAAATTTTGTATATAAATATATGATATTAAACAAAAACTTGTAAGTGGAAAATACCTTAAACGATTGTGTTCATGTGTGGATACCATGTGTGACGTCAGAGTTTGTCCTGGGCAGTTACTCTGGCAGTCAAGGGGTTGGTCGTTATGGCGCAAGAAGGATTTTCTCTGTCCGGTATTTTACGATAACCAGGAACCTACTGGAGATTTCAGACTTCTTTACTCGTACTAGCAACAGAGAGCAAATTCATCGGTAACTTTTAAAAAATTCCCTAAAAGTGGTTCGTTAACAGAATATAAAACATTTTACCCCTGAGCTACTGGCGTCGTCGCCATGAACTGTCGGTAACGCATCGCCGTAACTCAAAATATTTTACTGTTTACAGAGTGGCGGAGGAAGTGTTGGCTTCTCGACGCTGATCATGTGTTAACCTCGTGCGTTAGTGTGAGCTCAGCACACGGCAAACTTGTCATGAGTCCACCCGAGGAGTAACTACATACGAGTAGTTTGATCATTTAGCTACAAAAGACAACGCCAGTGAAGGCAGACAGCGCCTGTAGCCTAGCAGATGAGGAGTGCTCACAGGCCAACGCCAGCCGTATCATTCGCCT
>JAUUDW010602211.1:0-11807 GCA_032361385.1 Panulirus guttatus | reverse complement strand
AATTCAAGAGGACAACCAAGTGATTCCTGCCAAATATCACATGAAAGTTGGTGTATTGTTGGAAAAAGTATCATTTTTGCAAGAAACTATTCACAAAATTGGAATTTCCATGAAGATGAAAAGTAATCAACAGTATTACACTTTCAAATGACAGTTTAGGTTACACAGGGTTTTCAGTCAATATTTTTTAGTAAAGAAGCATATGAATTCTCATAATACTTAGGCGTTTACTCAGTCCAGGAATGTTTGGAATGGTTGTAAAAATATTTTTAAACTTATGAAGTACCTTTTGTATCTGGGTATGAACCTTAGATACAACGCCAAACATATGTGAATTATTTTCACATGAACTTCTGTTGTAAATTATCCAAGAAATTGCCTTAAATATTACCTAATTATTAGGTGGCAGCTTTAAAGTTTTTTTTTTTATGTTAAAAAGTTGATTTCCTTGCTGTTCTGTATAGGTACTAGTACTTTCACAGCATTAGTACTGATAGTACTTCCAATTTATTTCCATGCTTTAAGTTCCCTTAGTGACAGTAGCTAATGGAAGATAGTTAGTATGGTTTAAGCTGAAAATGTCAACACATCCCATTTTATAGTTGATATTTTTACCAAAGAAGGATATTCCAGTAAAACTTGTATATAATGGCAATTCTGTTAATCAGCTGTGATTTACTGTGTATTTCTCTGTAAAGTATAAAATAGCACAATTACATTACTACTTAAAACTCACAGTGCTTTGTCAGTAACAACTGACTAACCCATATTTCTTATTCTCTAGTCATTAATTCATTTATTGTGATAATCTTTCTTTAATAGAACCAGTGTTTCATTTTCCCCAAAGAGGTCTTCCATTCCACCTTGAATAGGAGGCCATTTTTATTTTTTGGTATATTTTTCTCCTGAATTATTGTAAATCCCTTACATCAGTTGGAAATCCTTGGTTACTGAGCAAAACTTTTGTTGAGAAAACTTAATAAAACCAACATTGTCCATCCATGTGATTACTGGATTGAAATACATTTTCTTTACCAAAATATTATGAAATCAGGTATTTCATTGATTCCTATTTATGTTTGGGACAGTAAAAAGAAAGAGGACATATATACTATGGGGGCAGCACTTTCCAAAGAGGGTTGGACTGTACATGTCCATATGTGTAACACTAACGATGTCTCAAAATCTGAACCACGATCAAGAGATAAGTTTCAGAACTAACTTATGCTTCATCATCATCTGTTTACACACCCACCAAGTGTCAAAAAGACTAAGAAAAGTGGATAAAAAGTTAATAAATATAAAAAGGCCAACATTACAAAATTTGGGGGTCCAAATGCTGTTATGTAGCTTTGGAATAATTACTTGTGTACAGTATTTCATGACTATTCACTATGTCAGCCAAAAGAGTCTTTAAAGAATATTTCAGGTTATCATTTATTGCAGAGAAGCCTTTCATTAAATTATCTTCCACTCTAAAACAACCATATTCAAGGAAGTACCATCAAATCAATATGCTTTCCTGTGTTTGTGGCATGGACACAATAATTGTCAGTATTTCCAGGTATGAGTTCATTCTACATACAATGAGTCACAATACACATTTTATAGCTCTTTCCAACTGTGATTTCACACTTTTTAATATATCATTTAAATATTTTTACATGTTCACACTTTCTATTTGCATCATTTAAATACTTTTGCATATTCCTGCTTATTTTATAAGTATTATTTACATATTAACATATTTAACTCATGAGATGCACCGCATCTTTGAAAGATATGCTTTATCTGCTGCTAAAAGATGAGCATTGAAATTTAGTGACCATTTTCAAATGGCCTGCCTCCATACGTATCACTCAGAGGCTGGAATTTTATTATTTCACAGCCTAAACTCCAATAAACAAGCAGTTCAGACTTAAGACAGACTCAGCTACATTTACAAAAGTCTAATTCAAATCATGTATGTGTAGCTGCATGTGAGGGTGTGTGTCTATAGCAGCCTTTGCATGAATGGAATTATGAGATGCAAATAACTTATTATTGGTGGGAGTCACTGACATTCATTGAAATATGGCTAGTGATACTAACTGCGGTTCAGACATACATGAAGGTGACTTTGAAACACAGAGTAAAGCAGAAAGTGACAAATGGGATGAGAAAAGGACACAAATTGAGAGTGAAGGTAACAACACAGGTGCAACAACCCCTTGGGCACGAATATATGCCCTATTGCAGAAGCCTGATGAAGAAGAACATGCTAGCACATGCCTCTGCTTCTTGTACATAACGTACTTGGTGAGCTCTCATTTCTTAACATGTAGTACATCGCTTACGGGTGGTATAGTGTGGATAATGAGGAATGTGAGTATAGCACTATGCATATGTAAATACAAATCATCATTTTGCCATGACAATGGTTCTTAAGTATCTTTTCTTTCAAGCCAAACTGCATTTCCTACCTTCGTAATGTAACATTAGAAAAGGACAGCTGTGCCTCCAGAAATAAATCTTTGCTTGATTCCTTGATTTAACATAAGGAAAGTGATGATAGAGGGAAAATTTCTAGAACCCTCACTCTTACCCCCCTTAATCAAGCATCCAGAAACATTGGAGATACATGGGTAGCAATCCCCCTATCCAGAGATAACAGTAACCTCTAATTCAATTTTCCTACATGTTACAGTCATATAAGAAAATAACACAGAGTAAGAAAGTGAAATGGGGGCAAAGATATGTGAAATATATTACAGAAAACAAATTTATTTACAATAATTATGAGCTAATGATGTGTGTTATTCCATCAATACAAGAACACTTGTAGCATCTAAACCCAGCAATATTTCTGCAATAATGTACCAGTGTACCTATTGGTTACTTCCATTTAATTCAAACATACACAACTGGAATTAGATTTAAATAAACTTTTCTGTATGTGATCTGAATACTTTTATATCATGCCAAATTCTTAAAATCTGAATTTCAGTATTTTTTCAGCCTTTCTTTCATAAGTTTTCAAATTTTAATCAATGAATATATAGCACATGAAAAATCTGTAAACACTCAAACAATTCAAACACTTTAAAAAACAAGAAATACTGTAATTATGAAATATCTGTAAAATGTATTAAACTTGTTCCCAGTGTTTCAAGAAAAATTTTAACAATTGCATGGGAAAAAATATATGTTAAAGATCCTTTTTCAAGCCAAGATGCACCAAATGCTCTCCATAACAGACTCTGAAGTCATATTCTGGAGCCTTTCATTGACAGATGTTAAACAAACACCAGTGTTTTAGATATTAACTTTCACAGAATCACTTACAAAAGAAATATCTTCATTACAAAAAGCAGGTGAGGATTTGGACATACCTAGTTATGTTAAATTTACATATTTCATATGTACAAGAATATCATAAAAAAACTGTATTACATGACATACATGTAACAAGCGCTTTTCTCACCAGTCTGATAACTACTAGTACATCAGTCTGCAGAATTCACCATTGTTTATGGATAAACCTTAACATCCTAAACATCAACCGTCATATTCACAAAACTTTCAGTACCTGAAAAAAAATCACACGGCATAGAAGCAATACTCACAGACTTGTACAACATGTATCTATGCATGTGTGATCCTTCACAACTTCTGCCATAATGAATTAATCCATTCCAGTGCAAATTCTAGAAGACTGAAGTTATATGAGATATCAAGAGACTGAGAATACTAATTCTGTACATCAATGCTTTAAAGGTCTTCACCCCATGGAAGCTACACCTGAAGCTTGTGACATCTTACAAAACCTAGTTACCAATGCTTCTTTGCAATTTTTTTCTGAGATTTTCATTATATGTTCTTAAAACTACATTAATACGAATGTTCTTGATCAATCAATATGCAGTGTCTGTAAAATTTTAAGATAAGCAAGCAGACCCAAACAAGTTCATCTGCCTTTACTGTACACAACAAAAGAAAGGCAGCCACTAAACATTTCCATGTTTAATTGTTACTTAATATTTCACCTGTATTTTTCAATTTACCACAATAACAGAATTATAAATGAAATACTAAATTGCACGTTTGTACTCTGCATTCAGTAGCATTCATTTGTCCAAATTACTTGCCTAAGAGAATGAAAGCATGATAATAAATGACAATGTAACTTATGAGAGACTTTCCGAGTCTAACAATTATGCAGTGCATGATCTCTCTCCTTAGTAGCACTAACCATCCCATCAAAAGCCTAGCAAGAGCTAAATACAAGAGGAACATCATATCTAGATTGTCCAAGAGGTGAGTTCTCACCTCATGTAAAATCACCAGCATATCAAAGGTGGCTCATTATAAATTCCCACAACTTTCTGTTCCAGTCTATGTTTTAAAATGCTGGATGGAACTAAGGAGCAAAGACAAGCCTTGGAAAATAATGGAAAGTACAAAAATCTTCTTGCAGTTCTGCCACATGACTGGTTAATGTATTAAACCTGTTATGAAATATGCACTGAAAACAATTGGACAGTAATTCTACAACTCATGATCTTTGTACATGTGTTTAATCAAACTGTAGATCCATGGAGCAGGAAAACTTTAATCCACATCTGGACGGATTCATCACTTACAAGCAGTGAAGTCACACACATGCCACCCAGTACTGCCTAAGCTATCTCAGTCACTTATCTCACTGTTGATCCAAAATGCATATGCAGCACATGTCAGTCAGACTAACATATGCAATAACTTACATAGGTACAATGAGGCCTGTTGATACCATCAACCTATATATATCTTTGAGGCACTGACAGAGGTAACACATCTGAAACTCGTTCAAATTAAATACTATTTACAACATGAAGAGAAAGTATTGGGCTTCAGAGACCATGGCATACAACTAACTGCTTCAGATGTGTTCTGGCTTAAGTGAAAGGACCTCTTCTGTGAGGAAACTGATTACCTCTTATTAAGGCCTTTTCGCTTATGCACTGATGTGTTATGATGATGATGAATGGTACATTTTCAAGTCAATCTATTTGAATATGACTAATATAATTATATTCTTTTACCTTTTAAAAGTAAATACACTAGAATAATGCTAGATGCATATAGTGATGAGTTAGATGTGGTATGTGTGGTACTCCATGGTAATGCTATATGTATGTACTGATGAAGAAAATGCATTGTGTAGTTTTAAGTGTATTGCTAAACTATAGTATTTAATTTCTTAAACATCTCTAAACCAAAATGATTTGAAAATCACATCCTAAGAAGTAATATTCACTCCTCTACAATGGAAGGCATATCTGAACTTACATAAATATTATATTACTAGGTAAATTAATCAAACTTCAGAACTAAGGAAATGAACCAACACTGTCCAGAATTCAGTATGCTGTTACAAGAGAAAGTACAGTCATAGTAAGGCAGAGAGTTTAAGAAAAAAAATAAAATCAGAAGTTCCACTGAACATTTAACAAGTTTACTTTTTTTTTGTAATACCTTTAATACCTTGTAAGGATTGGCTAGGACGATGACCAACATTTCAGGCCAAATATTAAGTAATGGAATTATAGCATCTCCATCACCTCGCATGTTCTCAAAAGTAGTACTTCCAAATTGTTGATACATGCTACATGGCTAAGAAGAACCTGTTACTGCACAGTTTTAGAACCAAAGGTGTTAAGGCTCAACATGAGCTACTGATACAGAAAAGCAGATTACACATACTTGGAAAAAGGTGAATATCTTCTGACACAATACCAATGCAGTTTAAACGTTTATGAGCTTAAAAAAAATTCTTAGTGGCAACTTCATGTGAACTGAATTAAGATAACATCTGCACATAAATGGAAGCAATTACATTTTTTCTACAACTCTAAATCTCAAGGGCCGTCCTTTGAAAATATGCTTCACACCGTCCTACAAAATCATAACTATAGTGCCTGAAAACAGCAATTATCACACTATTTATAATTTGTACAAAATATCAAACCTCTGGAGAATCTGCATCAGCATATATGTAATAATCTGTTCTCCGTCAACACATTTGTTGCCTTTACAAAACTGGTGACATTTATGTCATGGTTCAAGTAATGAGTTAACTGTTAACATATCAAACATTACTATAAAAGTCATATAACACAAAATAAAAGTAATAGGAACACATAACATCATTTGCAATGGTTATCTTGAGCAAAATTATCCCAAGCCAACTTATTCCAAATAATTCAGTTTGCTTTCATTACTGGATAAGTAATCTTGGTGCCATGTGACTGGAATGTTCCATGAAAAAAGTTCACACAAAATATCAGCTTGTTTCAGCCCCCAAGAGGAATGTGACGGGAATTATATTTCCTGAAGAGTCACACACTAAAATGAGCTCAACGTATATCCTGGAAGAGGCTGAATACAGCCTGATACTGATACATACTCAAATGTTCACTGGTATTCTTTACCAATACTATTCTGGATGCAGCTATAGACTAGTTAAAAGGTTCTGCATCAACACTAACTTTGTTCACTTTTCATTAATTGTCAAAAATGCACAAGTTTGGCGAGTGTTCACACTTTTCATTAACTGTCAAAAATGCAAAAGTTTTCAGAAGCTCTTCCATTAGCACAATAAAGTATTTAGGAAGCACTTCCATAATAATAAAATCACACAAGTAATACAAGACACTTATGACTCATGAACACTATCATGTGACATTTACATTCATGCCATTGGTAAAAAAGATATATTCTGTCATTGATCCAAATTCTCCAATTCCTCTGCTGTCTTGGCTAAAGACTGCCGAGAATGTGTGACTGAATGCCGTGAAGGTGTATTTTTCTTGTTCATGTCCTCAACATCATCAGAATTATGATTCAATGACACATGACTACCCTTTTTTGGCGAGTTTTTTACCTGGTTATTACTAAATGCATTTTTTGCTGAACTACAATTTGTACCAGAGCTGACACTATTAGAGCTGATGCTGTTCCTGGGATTATCATTAACACTAGCTGTGTGTGTTGCAGTAAGGCACTGTTTTTCTTGGTCATCCCCAATCATATCTTCAAGCTGTACAGAACCACTTGGGTTTGCTGTGCGATCTGGCATGTTGCTACGTACCAGCTTCCTCGAGGGACCTGGCAGAATTTTTATGTTGTAAATCTTTAGTAATCATAATGGTCTAAATGCTATATATTTCAACTATGATGGTATCAAGCATCAATTCATATTCATTAATGATGGAGTGTTGCTAACTTCAGTGAACAAGACCTTTTCTTCATTTCATCAGTCTCATTTCAAAGAGACCTAACTTGTAAGACAGATATTGGATAACACTGTGAAGAGAACAGGAGCAGTAAATAAGATAATGAAAATGCAGCATTACCAAAGGGAAGCGTAATTTTTTAATTTTAGCATAACCAAAATGCAACACACTGGCAGTTGAACATCTAAATTCTCATGAGGTTGTACAACAATGTACTCCTGCAATCTTCAAAAACTGCAACTAGTTTTACTTTAGGAGATATACCACAACCAATCAGTCTAAACAAGATTAAAAAAAAATATATATACATGTTTAGGGATGTTATGGAACTTGTGAAGGTGCGAGATCAGAGAATGATGCAATTCGAGCTACAATTAAGTAAAGTGAAGAAGCAGTTCAAAAATCATGAAGGTGGCCATGAGATGAGAAAAACAGAAACAGTTAAAGGGGGGGTTTAGAGGTGATACCAAATCAGAGAAAAAGAAGATGAAGCCAACAATAAGATGGCAAAGTCTAATATACTAGAGGCTGTGCAATCACAGAAAAACTTTGATGACAATATTTGGCAAGAAACTATAGAAGCATTACCAGGAGACTTTCAAATAGAGAAAGGGCAAAAGTGCACACTGAATTTAATGGAATATTGTTGAAAGCTAATCAGGCAGAATAAAGGTCAGAGACACAAAAAGACTCATAAAATTGAAGAGCAGGAAAGATTAGGAGCAAATCTGGAAGCATATCAAGAGTGTTAAGAGTGAAGGAGAGGAACATAAACCTGGGCAGACACAAACAGAAAACAGAAGTACACAGGAAACTGAGCAAAGAGGTTGAAAAATTATTATGTCCTGTTAGAGATGAAGCAAGAAAGTTTATGGGCTAGATGATGGAAGGTTTAGAGGAGCAGATAATACACAACCAGTGCTTGCTAGCCAAAAGAAAGATTATACTGAAGGTTGGAGATAGAGATGATGACACTACCACAATGAAGGATCTAGTAGAAAAGTAGGTGGTGCCAAAATTAGAATGATTAGTAAAGCAGGAGGTTGATAGATGTAATTCACTGATTATTTCTGGACTGGAAGATCATATGCCAGATTTTGAAGAAAGGGAAAAGGAGGAGGAAATGCATATCAAAAGAGTGCTGGAGGCTATGGGACTACCAGAAGTGACTTCTGTTTTAAAGGAAAAAAACGAAGAATAGGAAGCTATAACGAAGATATTTGAAAATGCATATATTCTTACAGATCAAAAGGATAGTGAAGAATTTTGCAAGATCCAACACATTTTTAAAGTGGTTATCAGCATAAGTGTTAGGGTGCAAAACAGTCATTGATTGGAGTGAACTCTCAACCATCAACCTCAGTATTATTTCTCTGAAAATCAGATGGAAAAAAAAAAAAGGGGGAGGGGGTACTCACCAACAAAGCTTAGAATGACTGGCAAAAGTATCAATCCATGAAGAGCACCAATCACTACCATGCCAAAATACATTCGGAAGTAGAATACCTGAAAATTAAGAGCTCCTTAAAACACGTATGTGAAACACACAAATGTATATACACATATTCAAAGAAAAAACAAATGACAAGAAAACATGGATAAGAGGTGGGGGCCCACAAGTGTAAGGCTCCCTTTTGGAATGTATGAGTCAATAAATATGTAGATTGTAATACACATGAACAGATTAATCTAAAATCTTTATCCTTTTTCATACCTAATCACTGCTCCTGCCCCAGCAAGACAGTATCAAAAATATATGAACAGACTCACTTGTATATTATAATTATATAACCCTTGGTCCCCATTTCTGAGGGCTCCTACAGCTTCAAGGTTGCACTCCTATCAAGAGCATGAAAATGTGGTCTCCTTTGGATTTGGAATATCCTGTTAAAAGCTATGCTCCTTTCTGTCCACTGAAAATGATACTGTCTTGCTAAAGCTGATTCCCTGGTGGTAATGTAACTACAAGGAGGTGGAAGCCACTAACACCTTTACTTGGTACACCATGGTATTAAGATCTTAGGCCCTTCATTTCCATACACAATCAATTTTTTTTCAATTCAAAACTCACATCAGTAAAAATGGAAATTTAGAATCTATAATTTAAAAAGATAAAATATACAACAGATTAACCTTAACCCATCTATAAAAACCAAGACTGGAGTTAATGGTAATACTCAACCAGAGCGCTTTATACACCTAAGTATACCTAAGTTGTTCACAGGAAAAAATGTCAAAATAAATTACCTGGAATATTTTGGAATTGGCAAAGGCAAGAACCACAACACCCATGTCACTGAGTGTGATGCCTGATAGCACTGATGGGCCCATGCGTACCAGAGCTCTTTTTGCTCTGACAATTCTTGTGTCAGCTTCACTAACAGCAAAGGCCCTTGTTGTATGAGAGCAGAACTCCACTGAGATACCAATAGCCACAATGAGGTTAACAAGGGAGATGGCATTGAGGGAAATATTCCAAAGATACATTAGACCTCCCATGTTGGTGATAATGAGTACCACCATGACCATGATAATCAGTGATGAAGAAAAATCTAATCCCATCATGAACAGTGTGATGAAAAATACTGACACCACAGAGATTCCTAACATTCGCACTGTGTCTTCCCAGATGGTCAGGTACTGTTCGTAGAAAACATAAAACACACTGAAAAGAAAAAATAAAACTTTAGCATGAAAAAAATTGTGAACAGCACACAGCATATGATTCTACTGAATTGAAATTTCCAAGAGTTTTCTAACTATATTCAATTGCCAAAAAGAGTATAAATCACAATTAAATTCCTACAAATTAGCTGATTCACCTGTATGGGAAAACTTCATATTTCATTTCTCCACTTGGTACCAATTTTCCGTCTTTCTCCACTAGGTTTAATGTTCGAGTAATATTGTCTGCTATAGCCCGAGCTGCTCGCAATGCCTCGTAGAACTGTCGACTGTTACGCATAACTGTATGGTAGGTCATAAATACACTTGCACCAGCCACAGGATTCCCAGATTCATCATAACGTATTTTCACACTCTGAAATAAAATAAAAAAATATCAAAAAGAAGTAACTTTTATTACATATAATGTAAGACTTCAGAAATTATGAAAATATAGTTTTGTAGCATTTTCCCTTCCCTGTGGAGGCATTTCCCTTTTCCCTTCACTGTGAAGGCATTTCCCTTAATGAGTAAAAAAATAAGTACTCACATGACCACTGTAGTAATTAGCTCAACATACATCCTGATCAGAAAGTTTTTGCCAACAGTGCTAGATACCAGCCAAAACGCAAGCTCTTGATAAGACAGCATAGCATACAGTACCTAACAGCAGTAATCCTATCATAATCTGCCCAAAATAATTTGTTTTGAAAGTAGCATCAACTATCCTCTTACTGGAGAAGTGCAAGATCACTAGAGGAGATGCCTAAAACAGCACACTTCATTACGGATACAGTAAAGTAGGATGCAGCATTTCCATCAAACAGCAAGTTAATTTTCTCAGACATCCTATCTACATCAATTTAGCTGTATACTGTGTATCCAGTATCCATATTAGCACAGTTTTGTAAAGTACTCATAAAGAAGCCTTCTTTCAATTTGCAATAAGAACCTATACTATATCTGTCTATATCTCAGATGCATGTTCCCAACTGGAACCCCCTCAAGGGGGTGGCCACAACAATAGAGTCTCCATAACTAGTGAACTTTAGTGCCACTTTTTAACAGGCCACTGGCAAAGGGCAACTCTAGCACAGCATTTGCCAATTAATATTCCTACTGACTACCTCTACCTAATGCTCCTGCCTAAATGCTACTACCTACTACTTATATCTACTGTTCCAACCATTTTGTCATAAGGCAGGGCTAGTGCACAGTAATCACCGTGGGAAAATCTAGAGTTACGAAGAATGAGCAGTATGAGTTAAGTGTTGTCAAGTGATACGTATGACAAGGAGAGATTGTATGCTTGTGGATGGAATGCCAGTAGTCCACATGTAGGCGAGAAAGAAAAAAAAAGATAGTTACTTGGGTTAGAGGAGTGCAACTTTACAACCACTTAAGTGGTGGCTCACAATGCAGCTGTCACTAACCATCCTGAAAACCAACCTGGTAGTACTGGTAACATACCTCACTGGTCATTGGCTGCCTACCTCCTACTACCTGCTAAGAACCTACACACATAACATTAAATTTTGTTGTACATCATCAAAACTGTATAAAAGGCAAACAGATAAATAATGTCAATGTTATACTCAACTGACTCACAGGGAGAGGTTACTGTACTGCATGTTTGTGGATACAGTCTTGATGGCCAATAATATTATAAGTATAATCATCTTTTTTATCTGCCTGCCAATTCCCTCTTCAGCAAGATAACATTAGGGACACAAACTTAGCCACTGAGGAGAAATTCTAACTTGGCTCCTTCCAAAAGTTCCCATTTTTAGAGTAATAATAATGGAGAAGAAAATTTGCAACCCCCACAACCATCCTTCTTAGTTGCCTTCTATGACACACAAATACATGTATAATAAACTTTCTTTT
>JAUUDW010602100.1:0-11807 GCA_032361385.1 Panulirus guttatus | reverse complement strand
TCTATCCCTCCATCATCCGTATGGGAGGAATTCAACCATTCCCTATGGTGAACGTTGAAATCCCCTAGGTAAAGGATCTCGGCTTGCGGGTGAGAGGATGTCACAGTCTCATGGCAGTTTAGATAGTCGAAGAAGGATATAAAATTTGTAGAATTAGGAGAGCAATAGACGAAACAGAGGACAATTGTGGTAGTAGGAAGACAGATGTTGAGCCACATAACATCAAAGTTTAGTCTCAAAGCTCCTGAGGTGTGCAACAGGTGTTGGAATGTTGGAATAAGCATAAACACCACCCTTGAATCGGAATCGTGAGTGGAGATTATATATAGATCTGAGAAAGGGACTAGTGAAAACATAATTAGACGACTGTGTTGTCTCTGAGCTTCAGTCTCTTACCTCGTCACTGTGTTTCCATCACTGAGGACTGTGTTCCTCAATATCTTCGGTAAGACTATCTCTATTTCTCAGACTTTCATCATTATTTCTGTATATCATCGTAACTATGATCCATCTGTTCTAATATTCTTCTTGTATTTTCCTGTCACCCCACTCTTGCCATTCTTCTCGAATTCTTGACAGCTGGATGATCTCCACTGTTTTCTTGGTTATCTTCCTTGATTTTCCTCATCCAGACCAACACGGTCTGAATTTCTCAGTAACGGCTGGCTAATGCGTTTGCCTCAATTTTCTCCGCCGTTTTCCCATTGTTCTAAAGTTAACCCGATGATTCTGTCCTTCTTTTCCCTGTTGTATTTTCAAAATCTTCTTTTGTATTCTTTTTTCTAAGGAATTTGCCTCTTAGATAGCATTTTCATCTTTTACCTCATTGTGTTCTTCCTACATGAATGATTTACCTCTCATAATCGCCTGTGTACTATTCTGGTAATGTTCGACGTTATCTGTTTCTGAGCCTGTTAATCTCTTTCGTATTCCTATATCACTTACACATTCATGCATGATGCACAGCATTTCAGGTGCCTTCTTGCCGCTATTTGTCCTAAGTTTCCCAGTAACTTTCTGTTTCATTCCCATTACATCTCTCTCATTTCTTATACTCAGCGATAGACTCAGGGGCTGGTTTTCTGACTGCTCGTCCTCTCTCTTTTCTCTCCTGTACGTTCTTAATTAAGCTGCGTCAGGTTTGTCCTCTCTGAATACTTTGTATGTTTTTCTTCCATTTTGTCTGTCTTATCTCACTGACGACCGAGCTTCGATGGCTACACGGTACGTCACTTTCAGTCACTACGCCACTGGATTTCAAAAGCCAGTCTTAATGCTTTTCGATTTACACTCAATCTAATAGCAATTTCACTGTGGATTCTCGATTTTCTGGTATCCACAAAAATCTGACCCTCCCCACGTACCTCCAATAACATCTTCAAGACGCTGATTCCGTCCGAAAACCGAGACAAATCTTTCAGCTTGTCAGCAAGATGACTCAGTAAACTTGCACCTGAATCAGTGCATGTTTTTTGGCGTGTGTTTGTATGTATGTGTATCTCCATGTGTCTAGGTTTGTGCATGTGTATACTTTATATGTTTGCGTGCGTATGTGTGTATGTTTGTGTGCATATGTGTGTATGTTTGTGTATATGTGTGACCACCTACTTGTATATATAGTGAGGATGCTGAAGACTCGAAGAGCCCAGTATCGTTAACTCACAGCGCTATTATGCAGAATTTCTAATTTCAAAATTCCTTTTGCTTTTACTTCAACCTTCGTAACTCTCGTTTTAGGTGGCCACTACTCCGCTGTTGAAGAAATGTTTCCTTGCATATTTCCCAACACTCTTCTTGCCCGGACTCCTGTTGTGTCCTCTTGTTTTAGAGACCCCAAGTGTCTATGAGATTAATGAATAAGTTGTGATCATGTCTGCTTTTACCCTTGACTTTAATAGGGTAAACAAAGTTCTCTTTTCTTCATAAATCATTTCACTGATTTCTGTTTCTACCTAGCTACATTCCGTAGGACCTTATCCATCAATTTTACGTGTTTCTTCAAGTGAACAGACAAAACTGCTGAAGTACATTCCAGCTTGGATTGAATAAGCATTTTCTTAAGCATTTTGGCTCGTATGATAATTGAATGTTATTTTGGTATTAAACAGATATCGGTCGTTTCTCTTATAATCTTCTACTAGTGATTTCCCTGTGAGCAGTTCGGCGTTCAATCAACTACAAGTCATTTTCATGCAATAAAGCTAGTCACTTCTTTCATCCAATAAGGTAGTCAGTTACTTTAACCCTTACTTGTCTTAGGGTTAAGGGTCATTAATCATTTGGTTACCGAATGCTGTGTATTGTTCTGGTATCTTTGCAACATACACTTACTCCTTACTCCACATCGCATTCATAGTTTTAACACCGTCAGTAAACATTTTTAAGGAATGATTCAGTTTCCTGTGGGAAGTCATCACACTGATCAGGCATAGTAGTGAACCCAACTCTGGCCCTGAGTGACTCCATCTATTAACCTTGTATAGATAGACATTACTTCCTAACACGTGTTCACCTCATTAGCTCAGTCTGATAAACATCAATCCTTTTATACTGTTTCCTTTTGGTTCATATGAAAAATCCGTTGTCATCATCATCAGTCGTCTGTTGTAGACTGAATGAGATATTCCAGCGTCCTCTCAACATCTGTGTTTCTAGCATGTTTCTTACTCTTTCGCAAACGTTCGGTAGATTCGTGATGAATAATCTTTTCTATATCCATGTTGTCTCTCACGTGACTGGTGTCTACCAGCCAACTCTATATAGCGAGGGAGGGCTCACTCGTAAGTGGCGAAATCTTAGTAAACAATGCCTTTATGGAGATCGGAGTAAAATTTGACTCTTGACAATCATTGGTCGCTTGGAACGTTCTTCATGTACAGCAGCATGAAGATTCGTTTCTTCAAGGTATATGGAATATGTTTCATTCCTTGGGATGGCATGTCATGTACAAAGTAGAAGGATCAAGCAAAGGGATTTATATCCAGCCTAAATTCTATTTGGCAACACATCTTATCTTAGCATACTCAACATCATTTTTTATTCCTCTGATTGCTAAAGCAGAGAAAACATACTTAGCGAATGGCTCCATCTTAAGTTCCAATCGGCAAGGTCTATTTTCTTAGCAAAGTCTTCAACACCAAGGACCAGTTTCTTGTGTGATGGCTTCATGAAAGACTGAAGTTCTTAAGGTCACTCACGTAACCTTCTTCCTTCTCTTGAGCTTCGAGCTGTGGAGAATGCCTTCAACACAACAAGCTTGACGGACAACAGTTTTAGCGTGGTTGTGCCACTTACAAGAACGACCTCTCATCCTGCGTCTCATCTCAGACGTGGATGCATTTACAAACTACTGTATCATCAAACAGGTTAGGTTCTTTGAGAAGACGGTGTTATTAGCTTTAGTTTGGTTTACCTAAATTTCTCTTCAAAATTTGCTTTTCATTTAGGACATCAGGTCATGAATGTTTTGTTCTTCCCTCCCTTAAACAAAAAGAAAAAAGAATAATGACAATCAATCACAGACATTGTGAAATTGGATCAGAATGCCTAGATATCTGACTAATACACATTGTTTACATGGGTTGGTGTTTAGAAAGGGCAGTTGTAAGATATTGGATTTTAACTAGGCTAAGGGATACCCAACATCTGCTCCCTCCCTTCTTCTTCTATTGAAACATTAGAAACTCTCTGGTATGAAACAACGAGAGAAGTGAAGTGAGAGAGAGAGACTGCGTGCGAACGAAAAGCGAATATGAGCTAAGTTTGTTTGCATATTGTTTAATCTTTTGAACAGAGGATACGTTTGTCTGTGTACACTCGGATGGGTCCGATAAAATGAGAGGAAAAGACGATGCCCCAGAGAGAGAGAGAGAGAGAGAGAGAGAGAGAGAGAGAGAGAGAGAGAGAGAGATTTCACAAAGGCGAGAATAGATCTTGATCTTGTTAAGACAGAGCATCTTCTGTGTGTGTGTAATGGCAAAATTCTTTTGTTTGCTTTGATCTTGTGTGAATGACCTTAGGCGAGGAGACGATTGGAGGAAACACTAATGGGTGAAAATAATGCTCCAACGTCTTGGTCTTTGCAGGTGCTAAAAACATTTTCCAGGTAAGAGTTAAGTCTATCTGCATATAGCTTTTTCTTTTTTGTCAGCAGAGGCTACGTTTGTCTGTGTCCACTGGGCAAAGAAGTATTTTCTCGGATGGGTCCGATGAGCTTCGGATTGATCGATACTAATCGTTTTGTCTTGGTAGGGTTGGTAACCCAATAATTATCCCCACTTTATACTCATTTCCATAGAAATATGAAATTAGTATAATATTCATTATGGCAAATGACAGGAAATGTCGCTCGCAGTCGACGTCTTACAATATCATGAAAGCTTGGCTGCCAAAGTGAGGCCAGACAAATGGGCATTTTTCAAAATCCTTCGTCCATGGTGACATGCAGTTCACAGAAAAGGTTGTAATATATTTTTTTACTGTATTTACTTAAGAGCCCGAACAACCATTAAAGATAATGGTGTCCATGAGGATCATGGGCCAACAAAACATTTTTCAACGAGTCAGTCAGAGGTAAAGTATTCTTCAGTAACTATTATCAAACAATTTCATTGTGCGAATAACACTATCAAACTTGCTCTTTTGATATTGCCGATCCTGTTTCGTTTCTGTGTTGCTTAGGTTTCTTGAGAACTGATTCAGCTGTTGTACTCTTGTGCTTATTCAGAATGCTAGTGATAATTATTTTGCTAGTTTCAAATTGTTCATTTCTGTTGGTCCGATGGCTTGCTGTGTTCTTGACAGCTCTCAGTTTACACAAAACGACTTTTTGCCATTACCAGGGATCGTCAGGTGGTTTGTTCTTAAGCCTGTATCACACGCTTTCCTTACAAGTTTGATCTAACATCACTAGTTTGGTGAAGACGGCATTCTATCTTTTTAAGTCATATGGCTTTACATTACATTTGTCCTCGTTCATCACTCTCTGGCTAACTCTCCCTCGGTGCAAACCTGTTCTAACCAACCTCTTTCTTTCTTTACTGTTCCCTCTAGAGAGCTTGATCTAATCACACACTCACACGTTTGTCCCTCAACCTCTACATTTACTCACACACACTCAGTCCTGGTCTAAAAAAAAAGAATAACTCCCTAAAAGTCCATTCCACCACACCTCTTATCGCACCGTCCACCTGGACCCTTGTGACTCATTACAATTCATATTACACTAGTTACGGAATCCTCATTTACCAGAAAGATCTTGATTTCTAAAATCATTTACTTCTGTCGATGCTTCTCCCCCTACCAATATTCTGATCATCACATTGGGTTCGTCTCCTTCACGTTTTCACTCATACTCATCAAGTACTTGGCAGTTACACTAATAACCTTTCCTCTTCACAGGTTGTGACTCCTCTCCACATTCCTGCCAATACCTCCCCTGTCTCGCTCTCCCCTCCTCTTCCATGTCACTCCATTACCTCCTGCCACCTGATAGCCCTCGTAACCGTGTTGCAGTTCGACGACACAGCCGGATCGACCCAGTACAAGCTGGCGGAGAATTCACTTGTTTATCCAATCACCATCGTTTTAACTTGATACATGTGAGAGCTTAGCGAAAAATGGATTACGTGCTATTATACACCAAAAGAGGATTCACCCAAATGCATCATGACATGATTTTTCGTCAATCACCTATTCTCTCTTTGTAAATTAGCTTTGTGGTTGTCATGTGTTGGGATGCGAGCGGAATCACTCAATAAAATCAAGAATATCGCTTTGTGGTAACAGATAACGAGTGTAAATGGAGTTGTTTAAATAGATCATGCTTCATATGCATCAAATTTATAAGAGCAGCGTCTGTGTACGTAGCGTCTGTTTGTATGTGTATTTGTTTATGTTCAGGCTATTTCTGTTACACTTGTTCATCGCTTCTCGTGTAGCGAGTAAGCGGCAGGAAGAGACGATATATGGCCTCATTTGCTCAAATCCATTTTTAGCTGTCATCTATAATACATCGAAACAAGAGTCCACTACCCACAGCCAAGCCTCCAAGACTTTTCTTTGGTTTGTCCCGACATCTTCCTGTGCCCTGGCTCACCCGATTGGTAGCGCGTCGCCCCCTGTATACTACACCGCTTCAGTGCGCTCTATCCCATGCATTCTTCACATCATCCTGCTTGTTCAGGCCCTAAGCAATAAAATATCTCTCAGTCAATCCTTCCTCTTTTTGTCCCTTCGACTCCTGAGACGTTTACTCTTGGGCAGCCTCTCCTAACTCATCTCCATACATCCGGACGATTTCAGTACACTGTCTTCAGCTCCCTCTTACATACTTCTCTTACTACCGCACTTTTCTCTTACCCTATCATTTCTAACCCCTGTCAGCCCTTCTTACACAAAAAATTTTCCTCAGTCATGTCACTTGTAACACATACAACCTCTTCCATAACATTTCATTTATGGTCTAAGACTCACATCCATGCTACATCGTTAGGGCTTTAAAGATACTAGTTTCTGCTCTCACTGACAGTAACCTCTCTTTCCAAAGACTCTGCAGTGCATCCAGGACCTTATCTCCCTCACCTACCCTATGGCTTACTTTAGCTTCTATTGTTCCACCTGCTGCCAAGTCCACTTCCAGGAACTTTAAACGCTCTACTTCCTCCACTTCCTTTTCCGCTAATTTCACACTCCAGCCAAGCTGTCTCTCTCCCATGTTAAACGTTATAACCTCACTTTTACTTACATCAACTTTCGACATTCTCCTTTCACACATTCTTCCAGACTCAGTCACTAGCTTCTGTAATTCATCACTCTAGTCTGCAAACAGAGTCGTGTCATATGCAAACAGAAACTGTCTCATCCCCAAGCCCCCACACCAACCGACTTCAAACACGCCCCTCTCTCCAAGGCCCTCGAATCGTACTCGGTCACCACCCAAACCATAAACAGATTGAAATGCCATGTTGACATCACACTCTCTTGCTGTAGACCCACCCTCACCCTCTTCTCTTCCCACTCACACATATGACTTACTCTTTTGATAAAAACCTCTCACTGTTTCATGCACCTTTCGTAACACCTTCCATAAAACATTTGTATTAACCCTGCCATACGCTTTCCCCTTGATCAATAGATGCCACACACAAATCCTCCTCTTTCTTTATTTCTCACGTAAAATTTTCAAAATGAACACCTGATTCACACATCCTCTGTCACTCCTGAAGCAACATTTTTCCAACGCAGTCTGATGCTGCGTGTTTACAATCACCCTCTCAGTCATTACTATACCACACAACTTACAAGGTACACTCAACAGACTTATACCTATATTACATTATCATTAAATTTTCTCTCCCTTGCCTTTATACAATGGCATTATATAGACATTCTGCCAACTCCTAGGCATCTCATTATGAGTCAAACATACATACAATGAATATCCTTATTACCAATCACCAACGCTCAATCTTTTTCTGAAAAAATTCACTGCAAACCCATCCACACCAGAAACTTCGCCACATTTGATCTTACACAAGGCCTTTTTAACCAAACTACTTGCCTTGACCCGCTTTGCACACCTCCATGTTTCTGGTATTCGTTCTTCTAATACTCGCTCTATTTCCTCTTCACCTCTCTCTTATCTGATACTACTACCAGAACAGCCCCTCCACTGATGCTACTATATGTTCTCTGGTTCTCCACACACATTTGACATCCTTCCATTTATTACCTAGTTCTTCTTGTAGTCTGCAGATACTCCCTCACCTTAATTCTCATTTGCTCTCTATTTCAGCCCCTGTACCGTCCTCTGGTCTTCCTGTCGATTCCTCTTGCACATCTCTTAATCACTCATAGTCCCTTCCCTGCAGGTAACGCCCATACACCCCACTCATCTCTTTCTCTTGCAACTGAACTCCCTCATCCAACAACTTATTACCCTTTCTCAGATGGCCACCTCCCACTTTCCGCATGCATACACTTCTTTTGCACATATCAACATTACTTCCCTGAAGATCTCCCATTTCTCGCTCATTCCCCTAGATTTGTTTACTCTTTTGATATTCTTCACCCACTGTCTTCTAGAATCTCCTTATACAAGCCTCTTATTTAGGCTCAATCAGTGTCCTCACCTACGTTACTTCCTATTTTCCCGAAGCCTTTATAAACTTTCACCCTCGCTTCCACCAAGAAGTAACCAGACATCCCACTACTTACCCCCGTCAACATATTTACATCCAAATGTCTTTCTTCAGCACGCCGCTTCCCAATGACGCCACTCACCCACATATACAGTACTTCTGTACTGTTTTTTCCTCTTTATAAACCTGGTGATTCTAGTCACTAGTCATTCTTTAGTACAGAACTTTATAAGCTGTTCATTTTTATTCACAATGGGTACCCTATGCACTCTAAGTATATCCTCAGTGGCCACATCACCCACTTTTCCATTCAAGTCGCCCATGACTGTCACTAACCCTTGTATCATAACAGCTGACGTACTCCTTTATCTGTCGGGTCGCACAGGATTTGTTTCTCAGTCTGGGAATCGTCCTGGTAGCTCGACGCTGTGCCCTTTCTATATTGTCTATGTCTTTCTTTAAGTAGGGTGACCAAACTGTACACAGTGTTAAAGATGGGACGCTCCAATAGGTTGTAAAGAGTAAGGATTATTTCCCTGGACATACCTTCACAAGTCCTGACTATGAGTCCAAAAAGATTGTTCGCTCTTTCCACTCCTGTAATTCCCGTCTCCCACCAGCCCTTCCAGATGCTCTCCCCAGCTGCAGAATCTGACCAACATTCTTGTGCATATTTCAGTGCCCACCATCCTGCTTGGTTCAACACTTACACTCAAGATCCCAGGGGCAAACTTTTCATAAATCATCTGCATCCTTTCAACATCCCTCAGCCCACACAAACAGCCAGACAGACTCCCATTCCACTATCTCCAGCAACCAACTTCGACAGACATTAGTTTCCGCACACCAACACTAGACACAAGAACCACCTGGAACACGTTATATGAGCTTTCCTCTGCCCTGATAACGTTACACCTTTTCCACACAGCCACACACACAAAATGGACATACCTCAGCAAGAGAGATTAACCAGCATTCACTCAGTACATGGAATCTATGCTCAAAAACTTCATTGCTGGTAATTACCCATCCCTATAGCAAGCCATGTCGCACTTCATTAACATAGCTGATAAGGCCAACAAAAAGCACATACCTCAAGTGCGTAGAAAGATACATAACTCAAACTTCTCCAACATGATGCACGCCTCATAAAACAAAGATACCAGCTCCACCAAACCACATGCCATCAATTGATATCACAGAACAAATCCAGAACTTAAACAACACCATCACTAACCTAATCACAGAGAGGCAAACTGCAAACTGGCACTCCTTCCTGATCACACTGAACCAATTTGACTCACAGCAACCAATTCTGGTACACGTTAAAGATCCACACCCTACACTCAGACCCAGTCCCCACGCACATGACCCAGCCCAGCGATATCCCTTCTTCAAAAGAACATGTAGACACTACACGGTGAGAATCTATGTTACTGACAGAGAGAGACATTCATACGAACTTAGATAATGCCATGAATCATGATCAGAAGAAATATGAACCATACAAATACACGTCTGTGGGAGCTCACGTTGGACGTATTAACTAACTCTTCAGTCGTCTGAGGGTTAATGGACTCGGCGGATCCAACAGGCAACGACGTCCGATATTTGTCCTTTTGTCAGGGAGGAAATGTCACCAGAAGACAAACTTCGTCGGTAAACTTGTCCCCTCAAGACGAAACTTCCTCAGAATACCGGTATCTCACTAAACTCTCGCGCCTCAAGACTTTCCTGTGACTCAGAGAGTGATACGAATTCCGTAACATACAAATGGTTCCGTTCACAACCTTCCTAATAATTTGCATTTCTCAGCTTGTTTCACATCATTATCATAATGTGTTGCCAGTTAAGGAGCGAGTCTTGTCTTCATGATGCGGATAGAACAAACATCAGGATCACAGGGAATATTTGCGATAATCATAATGATTATTTTACCGCAGGGAATCTTTTTCCCCTGCATTATTTACATATGTGGATATTAAAATCATTATTTCACTCGCGGCTGCACCGTTCGCGGATTATGAATTTAATAGGTAGGTCATCATTATGCATGAGCAAGTTTCCATTATTTTGCTTTTCACGGAGAGTTTATTGTTCCAGGAGACAGCTAAAGAATCTTTCAAATATCGTTTGAATGATTTCAAAATACTGCTTCTTAAGGGCTATTGCTGCCATTCCTTGAGTCTTTCACTTGCTCTGTGACTCGCTCTACATTATGATTTGCCCAAGAACCAATCTTACAAATTATTGAAGACTCGGTGAACCGTAAGCAAAAGCTTCGTATATAAAAACTTTCGAAAGACAGATAATTAGGTGAACTACAAAATCCATTCTTCCCTAGTCCATGTGGATGTATACCTTAAGCAGAGACGCCAAGATCCTTAACGCTTGATTTCTTTCATATAGTTCAGGTCATCTGTGTCTTTGGCTTTCTCGCAACCAAACTCGCAATTTCACCTGTAATTCAGCGCAATGTTTAAGTTTTCATATTTAGCTCATTGGTATTATTCTCATTCCCTGTTTTCTGCTTTTGTAAACATGCGGATAAGCATTTCCTAAGATTAATATTACGTTTGCTTTCTGCAGACTTTTAAGAAAATAAGAAGGTATGTCTCCTCTTTCATCAAAGAAAATATATTACGTCTCTGAATAGCAAGACATACCAGTATATGACATCGTACAACTATCAAGTAAATCAACTGGAATGGGCAAGCAAATTGTTGGGATTGGCTAATAGAAGTACAGAACTGCAATAACTAGTTACAGATGTTCTCTCACAGTATCTCTGTGACAAGTGCAACAATTTACTAGATGCAAAATCTACTTTATAATCCAAAGATCCTCAAACTCGTTGTGTTTTATCACTGACTCAGAGAAAGGCAACGTTACATTTACATATAAAGTCTGTTGTTTGAAACGTAAAAGTTTCTCTAGTTTGTTTCTTATCCATTTCAGAACTAAAGCTCTTCATTTGCTTGACTGCTGCTCCTTGACGGGTACAGCCAATATCCATGCTAATTTGCCGAGTCAGATGGCTGGAGTGTCTACTGAAGACTCAACTGTGTCCTCTACTGATGGTTCAATGGTCAGACTCCGTGGCAACCACTGGACTTACGGAATAGAGTATTACGCTCTGGTCAACAAATTCGTGGGAGGTTTACTGCTCGTGTTCCCAAGGTCCCCATCCTGTGGCTACCACTCTTGAGGAAATTTCTTTTTATAATTTAGTTTCATTCTTCTGCTTCATGCTCCATGCTTCTATTACAGTCTCTCCTCCCACATCTTCGCTCTCTCCTCCCTCGCTACACCTTTTCCTTTCACCCTGCCACCTCCACACATGAATTCCACACCAGGCAGCCTCCCCCTCCTGTACTTGTCACAGTCCTCCATCTCTTCCCCTATTCCTACGCCCTCCCACATTACCTGTTATACAATCCTTCCACACAGGGCCCCTGGGAGGAATTTTATCAGAGGGTACAAAGTTTCTTTCGGGGCTCCTTCCCTTCTCCATTAATCATCCTGTTTTTATCCACTACGGCTTTATGCCATGAGCTGAAAGGCCAAAAAGGATATGGAAGATGAGAGAGGAGGTGGAATGGAGCGCTCTGTTGATTTTCTGCATTTTCTGAGATCCTAGGAAATTTCCGGGCCCCCTGTTGTACC
>JAUUDW010601989.1:0-11808 GCA_032361385.1 Panulirus guttatus | reverse complement strand
GTAATTACCCAAAAACAAACAAAATAACAATATGGGAAGTTCATTCGATGGACCTGGGTGGCCCTGCCCTTGGGTGGCCCTGCCCTTTGTCAACCTGCAGGGTTGGGTTTTGGATCCTAGTTTTTTTAGAATTATTCCCTACAAAAGGTAAATGCCTGTATGTACTTGATCTGTCCCATGGAAATGGGGGATGGAGCTAAAGATAAGGAATAGATAAGAATTATCTGATAAGCAAGTAATGGAGCAAAAGCATTATCCAAGCCATTTGGCCTTCAAATAATCACCAGTTGGCTGCATTTTTACCACTGCATGACAAATCAATAACCCTACACTGATTTTACCGACGTTTCTAGAGCTTAACGTTAGTCAAATGATAATCAGTGGACTTGCAGACGTCTGTAGAACGTTATACGAAAGTCACCAGCCCTGAGTAGGCTTCTTTCCACACAAATGCGCTTCAGTATCACAGAGTAAGTATTAGCTCTTCAGTGGCTTTACAGGCAAGTCTTGGTGTGACAGGAGACATCGAACCCTTATCTCGGCCCTTCAGGGCAGCAAGAGCCCCTGAAGCCCACTCAGGGGGTGCCAAGCCCTACTAGAGAGGGCCCTTCTCAGCTCAGCCTCCCCGTAGGCCACCCGTTACACACACTCGCCAGATGTAATGCACTCAGAACATCGAACAAGACTTATTAGTCTACCTGGATAACGAAAAGTTCACACATGACTCTGATCCATCAGAATATATCTGCAAGTCTTCCAGCAAGGCCTAACGCATCTTCCGCCAAGCCTCCCTAAGAAACTCTGAAGGGCTTGTTGTAAGGGAGTCAGCAGGTTCAGAGTTTTACTCTATAATTTCTGTGACAAGAATACAACCGGTTCTGTAGGAACCCCTGAGGATCCACATCCCGCTTGCAAGACGTCAACAGGGCGGCTTACGAAGTGCATACAGTAAAGGAACTAACTAGTCTACTAGAAGGAGCCGAAGTGGGATAGATGGATGGATGCCACAGTGATCCTAGTTGGCTAAGGTCGTTTTGATCTACAAAGTAGCTTTCATCTGCCATTATGGCTTTGATCATCCATGGTGGCCCTCGTCTACCGCGGTGGCTTTGATCTACCACAGTGGCTTTGATCTGCCAAGATAGCAGAGTGATCAATCACGCTGAAAGGTCGGCTGTGAGGTCGATTAGCCCAAGAACTATTCTGCCACAACTCGGACTTACCAGACCTCAGGTTTGCCAGACCCTAGGTTTATCAGAACCCCGGTTTACCAGACCCCAGGCTTGCCAGGGCCCAGGTTTACCAGACCTCAGGTTTTCCAGACCACAGGTTTACCTGACCCACGGTTTGCAAAACCCCAGGTTTGCCAGACTTCGGGTTTTCCAGAGCCCAGGTGCGAGGGAGTCACTAGCTTGAATCTATGTCAATGTCTTGAGTGTTATCCGTTTGTGTCAATGACTTGTGTTCGATCAGTTTGAGCACCTCACCGACTTGAGTGACATTGATATGAGTGTCTTTCGTCGTGGAGTGTCATAATTCAAGGGCCTCATCAGTCTTAGGGTGTCAGTGCTTCACCTTACACTATGAAATAGTGGACCGTTCCGATGACTGTTTCTTTTCTTGCAGAGCTAAGCTCTGGGACCCATACCCAATTCAAATATTCTATAATCAAATAGCTAAGACCTGTACTTCTTCTTTTTCTTCGTCTTTCGTTACTTCTTTATCTGCTTAGCGTCCTTTTTTCCTTTCATTAGGGCCTGGTTTAGATGCGGATATAAGGATATAAAAGAAAGACAGAAACTGCTCTCACGTAAAGTTATGTTTGGACGCATACTCCTGGGCAGCGTGTTGCTGAGCTGGTTTTGAGTCTTTACATTCGGTGGTCCTCCAGTCAGCAGCCATGCATCCTCCATCTTTTCTTGACACTCATCTCCCGCTCGATGCACACTCACTCAGCACCCCTGCCTCCTCCATATTCTCCGGCCCTGAGATTCTTTCCCTCTCCTCACAGACATCATCATCCTCTCCACGACCATCCACTGCTCACCTTACTTCCCTTCGCCCTATACCTTCTCCTTACACCTTTAACGCCCATTCTCTGTCACCGTTGGTCTGGCCCCACTCCCCTGCCCTAGCAGACCTGGCATGACATTTACTACTCTCACCCCTCCCCAGGTCCTGACGTGACCTTTAACACCGTGGCTTCCACCTTTCCTTCCTCAGCAAGACTCCCAGCATAAAGTAGCACTGTCGAGATGGTGGCCTCACCAGCCAGAGATATTGGATGCCCCTGGCTAGTGCTACGCTATGTCACCGTGCCTGGTGCCGTACCAGAGCACTATGCCTAGTGCCAGGAAAGGGCACCATGCCTGGTGCAACACCAGAGCACCATGACTGATGCCGCCTCAGGCTACTGTGCATAGTACCACATCAAGGAACCATAACGGCTGACACACCAGGGTACCGTTACTGGTGCCACACCAGGGCATCGTGTTTGGTACCACACCAACGCCTGGTACCACGCATTGTACCATACCTAGTGCCATACCAGGGCACCGTGCCCGTTGCCACACCGTAGCTGGTGCCAGATAGCTGTCAAGAGGGCTCCACGTTCATCGTCTCTAGACAATCGAACCAACACTTATTGTACAAAGGTAATCAAAGGGACAAACAACAGTTGGTCTGGTTGTGCAGAAGAACATGGAAGGATGACAGTGTGAATGAAGTGGAAAGAAGGAGAAGGAGACGCAAGCCGAGAGCGAGGGAGCAGTGATGGAGCGGTCTGCCTGTGTGCTTGGGGTAGCAACACTTAACGCAAGAACAGTGGTGGTTGTAGGGGACAAGACGCGGACCACATGCTACATGGTGGCCCCTTGGTTCACATGACCACCTGCTGCATGGTGGCACCTTGGTTCACCAGACCACCTGCTGCATGGTGGCACCTTGGTTCACCAGACCACCTGTTATATGGGGCATCTTAGTTCACTAGACCACCCGCTACATGGTAGCACCTTGGTTCAGCAGACCATCTGCTGATGGTGGCACCTTGGTTCACCGGACCACCTGCTACATGGTGGTACCTTGGTTCACCAGACCACCTGCTACATTGCGGCACCTTGGTTTATCAGACATCCTGCTACATGGTGGCACCTTGGTTCACCAGACCTATTGCTGCATAGAGGCACCCTGGTTCACCAGACCACTTGCTACTTGGTGGCATCTTGGTTCACCAGACCAACTGCTACATAGTGACACCCTGGTTCACCAGACCACTTGCTACACGGTGGGACCTTGGTTCACCAGACCACCTGCTACATAGTGGCTCCCTGGTTCACCAGACCACTTGCTACATGGTGGCACCTTGGTTCAGCAGACCACCTGCTGCGTGGTGGCACCTTGGTTCACTAGACAACCTGCTACATAGTGGCACCTTGGTTCAGCAGACCATCTGCTGATGGTGGCTCCTTGGTTGATGTCCAAAGCGTAGACGAGAAAGTGTGACTCGTGCTTGTCTGGGGAATGTGGTTTCTGATGGGTGTATGGCTGGTGGGCTGGAAGTTAAGACAGGTGGGAGATCTGATGTTCAGTACTTGGGTTAGTTCGGTGTGTATGTGTCTTGTTATTGTTATATTTGTTGGAGGTGGGGTTTTCAGTGAGTAGAGGTTACTGAATTGTGAAGCAGAGGTAAGCTTTTTATTCCAGCTTGGGGGTTGGTGGTTTGTTATAGGATGGATTGAGTGGGAGGATTCTAGTTCTTCTGGTTAGAATTGAGTGCCGAACATGTTGAGGCGGGGCTATATTGGCAGGATCTTACTTTCATTGTGATGTTGAGTGCGTGTAGTGGGTAGGTAGCCAGTGGCTGATCTGAGTGCACTGTTTTGTGTGGTTCGCAGCTTTGTTATATTTCCTTTTGAGAGGGCGGAAGACCAGGTGTTACCGAGAACAAAAACTATACAACGGAAGAATCACTATACCAGTTACCTGTTCGGAATGACGTTTTCTCAACCTCACTTGGGAAGTCGATAGACCTCTCGTTTTTTTCGCTTTGGATTTAAAAATTTCTCACGTAAGTTGAAAATCTAGTCCAAGAATTGACAACAAATACTTTGATTTTGGCTATAAGCAATGTTTCGACTTTAAGCATCATAGACGGCAATTCCCTAATACGGCATGCCATATGGAGTCTAATGATTCTTTACTCATGTAGGTCTGTTGGTTCCCTTCGGTTATATTTCATAAAATACATCGTAATGACAGTATTCCATCAAGATCATACTTTACGATAATGACCCTTCAGAACATACTCTTGGGCGAGTGTTTTCGTTATATGAATATCTTTTTTTTACAAAGTTTTGCATGAATGGGTTGGGTTTTGGGTGACAAGGTAGGGGAAGGGGGATAGGAGACATAATCAAGGTCCATGAACTGTGAGACGAGACTTGTTATCCGTGTGCGTGTGTATTTCCTGGCATATTAGATTTAGGAGAATTCGCCAGAGGGATGGCTTCCTTTACGTATAAACGAGGGAGGAGACGAGTAGATAATTTCCCCACTTTATTCTTACAAAATCTGACTCCAGATATGTTACAAGACGCAATTCACACCTTCCGCTGCAGTTGTGCCCGTGATGGAACAATGATAAAATCTGCCACCAGCTGTGACGGTGGCAGGTATGGTTTATGTGGTGTTGTCTGACGAATGCTGCACTGGCCTTACGGATCTGTATGGCGTACAAACACACACACACACACACACATATATAGAGATGGAGTCAATAGCCCCCCAACGTCCCCGTCCCCTCAGGGCTGGGAATGATTGTAATTAAATTCTTCAACGCCACAACAGCTGTATGACCATCCCTCATCCTCCTTCCCACCATTGCTTCCCCCACTCACTGTACAAACACAGTGTGTTGGTGAACGTGAACGCAGTAGGGAGGTGATGGTAAACAGGCCCAAAACACAGTGTGGCAGTGAAATTAAAGAGCCGCAACACACGATGTACTACAGGTATTATATTCCCAGTACAAACAGTTTTACAGTATGAGGTAATTCCCTCGTAGCAGGAAGTTGGTCGGGATTGGCAGTACTGGTTAATGCAGCAGGACCCGAGATGAAAATACACGCTCGCCTGAACCAGTGACATTTGTCCGGGGGGTCGGGCTCTTGTCTCATTCAGTACCATCATGAGCAAGGCTTTTGTGCCGGACGCCGTGCCACCCATCAGGAGGAGGCAAATGGCTGGTGTTATCTCCCTCATGGTTCCCTACAGCGGTGTACAGGGCATGACTGGTGCTTACCAGGTGACTGGGTATTCGTGTGGTTAAGCTACTCGTTCAGTCACCAAGACTCGCTAACTCTCAAGTCTGTTGGTCGACAACTCTGACATGAAAGGCATTTCAGTATAAAAGACTGAATGCGTATAGTGCCCTGCATCTTCTTTGACCCTTTAGAATATATATAAATGATATTATACATACATATATGTACGATCCTGATCTACCGCAAATATCATTTCCCAAATATTCATCAAAAAAGGAATAAGTCCCTTCCTAGTACTCGTAACTAAATAATAAAAAAATTTACCATAAATCAAGTGTATGGAAATTGCTCTATGTGGAATAACTAAACTCAAGATAAACCTACTTCAACTCTAAATATATCCTTTTCTTCTACTGTATTACCTGTAATTTTATAACCTTTATAATCATAATTTAACGAGGAATTAAACGATTATGGCGAATTTCTTATTTTCCTGTCTCAGAATCATCTTAATTGCTCGCCACTGTTCTCTGTCTACTGTCTTATTCTTTTTTTCTAAGTATTTTTTGGTCGCTTTACCTGAGAGAGAGTACAGAGGCGGACAACCAGGATGACTCCCTGATTCAGAAACAGATCCTGTGAAAGCCAAATAGACGACTTCAACTTACCTAATCTCAACAAAGAGATGGTTAAGAGTTGATTCGACACCGCTATTTCAATTCATCAGAGGCTTTGATAATTTCGATCCAAAGCCGCTAATTAAGGATAAATTTGTCTGATTTCAATCGTAGTAATGAATCAAAGAAAAAAATAAATCGTGGGCAAACGTTTTACTTCGCGCGAGACAACCTAATTTTCCCTCAACAGGACTGTTAACTTATGGAACGACTTGCAAATAAGAATGCTTGAGAACAGCAACTACTCAAGTCCACGACTGACGACATTTGCGCCTTTTCAAGTCACGTATAAATTTCAATACAAGTGTTCTTCAATTAAGTCATGTTTGTTCTTCCGCTTCTACCACACAGGTCTAATCCTATGGTATCAGATCTAAATACCACCTTCAAGTAAACTGTGGAGTAACTGGATCTAATAATGTGATAGTATCCTACTCTTGGTCAAACTTCAGAGTAATCTCATATCCAATGCATGTCTGATGCATCCTACAGCCCAAGGATATCTACGATGTGTTCAGACGTATCCTGTAGACTAGTGATGTCCAGGACGAGTCCGTATGTATCCTGTAGGCCAGGAATGCCCAGGGAAATGTCCATACGTGTCCTTTGAGCCAGCGATGTCTAGGGCATGTGCAAATACATCCTGTGGGTCAGGGATGTCCAGTGCCGTGTCCACATGTATCCTGTGATCTAGGAAGGTTCAGTGCATGATCAGAGACTATTCTGAGAGCCAGGGATATTCAGGGCACGTCTAGACGTATCCTATGGACGAAGGATGTCCAGGGTACGTCCAGACCATCCTGTGGTGAGGGGTTCCAGGAGTGACTGGCAGAGTCCGGATGCAGCGCTTGCAGCAGTCTGTCAACGCTCGACAGTACAATAACTGCGGGCGTGTGCACGGTGTGTAGCTGTGAGGGAGTGTAGGTGTGAGGGTGTGTGGATATGAGGGTATGTTGGTGTGAAGGTATGTGGACGTAAGGTTAAGTGGATGTGAAGTTGTGTTGGTTTGAGGGTGTGTAGATGTACGGGTGTAGGGGTGCCAGAACCTGAGTATGTAAGGGGTTTACTGGTGTAAGGATGTGCGTATGGAAGTGTGTGAAAGTATGTCGAGTTGTGAAAGTACGTGGTTGCACGTGTGCTCGTCTAGATATCAACAAGCACGTGTAGGGTGTGTGAGACTGTGTCTGTGTGTGCATATGAGCACGTGCCTGGGTGTATAGGGTTGTGCTTCAGCGTGTGCGTGTGTGTGTGTGTGTGTGTGTGTGTGTGTGTGTGTGTGTGTGTAACGGGCACTGTGATCGGAGGTCTTCTATCTCCACAGCCCAGAGTGTTGAGTTGGGTCGTTGGTCGACTAAGCTGTTGAAGGCCGAACCCTGCAGGTCCACCTAACCACTACTGCCAACCCTGGTATATTACTCTTCTTCGATTTCTCCCCTGCGTATCCCATTATGGTCCTGATGGCGACAAGTAATATGTTGACTAGTCTGAGGCCCCGGATGTTAAAGGTAATCTCTATCTTCTTTATCGCACCTTCTGATTTTTGAGGTAATATTTCACAGTGTCTTTGGAGTGGAGGTTGGGTACCATACCATACAGGATTTTTCAGGTTTAAGTTGTGTTATACCTCTCTCGTCTGCACTCCAGAAAGTACAGCGTCGGTGATTTAAATCAGCTTGGGGCGGTATATATTCATCATTTGAGCGTCGGTGATTTTAGTCGTTCTCATTTATTAGTTACAGTACTGCGTCAATAAGGGGTGTGTAATATATTAGCACACTTTCTACTCTGTAGTTTCGCCAGCCCTGAAAGGTGATGGTATTACACAACAGGATTATACTCGTGGTTTTTGCTTTCGTCTTGAAGGTCTGCAAGATCCACTTTACCATCTTCTTTGGAAGGGGCATCTGTTGCCTCTTTTTTTTTTCACCGAAGGCAAGTTTGCCAGATATCATTACTCGAAGGTTTTTCATACTGTTCTCTCGTGATATGATGGCGTCGGTGTCCGTCTGGTATACTGTGCTGCTTTTAATTTCTTTATTCTCCCAGTATACCGGAGGAATTGGAATTTTCCTTCACTGAAACGCTACTTGTTTTCGGCGGTCCAGCGAAAGGCTTTCTTCAGTCAGCAAATAGTTTCTGTGTCTTCTGCTAATGAGGTTTTCGTACTTATTCCAGTATGATTTGCAAAGGATGCTATGAGATAAATTGCATCATGCTCGTGTGTATGCTGGTGTCTCTAGGAATATCGGAATCTGTGCGAGTGTGGGATTTTTTTTTTGGGGGGGGGGGGATGGTGTTTCCTAGTGAGGGGTTGGGTGGGAATAGGCGGGTATGAGGGGTGTCCTGGTAAGGGACGGGGCAAGAGTGGGCGGGTACCAGAGTTGTCGTGCTAAGGGGTGGGGTGGGAGTGGGCGGGTAAGAGGGGTGGAGAGCAGGAAGGTGTTGGTAATGAGGCTGTTACCGGGCGCTCACGTCCAGCTCCTCACTACCCTTGTTAACGGCAGCTATACACACCTCCCGTCTTTCTGCCTCTGCCAGACGATTCGCACCTCTGCCAGATGATCCCTGTCTCTGCTAGATGCTCCCTGCCTCTGCTAAACGACCCTTGCCTTTGCCACATCCTTCCTGCCTCTGCCAGACGCTCTCTGTCTCTGCCAGACTCTCCCTGACTCTGCTGGATGCTCACCTCCGCTCTCCCCTTACCCTATCCCTACTTTCCATCTCTTGATCTTTCTCCCCACTATGTCTTCTTCATCATCTGCCCTCTTTCCTCGGTCCTGTGTTATCTCCCTTTCTTTACCACGCAACCTCATCATCCTTTTATATCCATCCCCTTACTCTCCCTAGCCTTCGAGTCTCCCTTACCCTAATCTACAAGTCTCCCTGTTTATAACCTCTGAGTCCTTCCGTCCATGATCTCTAGGTCCTGCTACGCATGACCTCTGAGCCTCCCTGTCATTATGACCTCTGAGATTCCCTATCCATGGCCTCTCAGTCCCTCTGTCCATGACCTTTCAGTCCCCCTGTCCATGAACTCTGAGTCACCCCACTGTCCCCAGGTTTCAAGCGTAATACTCCCACCTCTGCATCATCACGTCTCTACCAGGTCTCTACAGCTGCCTTCCTTACCCCTCCTTACTCGACACTCATACCCAGCCTCCAGCTCTATCGCCCCCTAGGTGTCAGGAACATGCGTGCTTCTCTCCTGCCTTCAAGCCTGCAACTCCCGTGCCTTTTAGCTCTCCTCATCCCTGGCCTCCAAATATATGCCTTTACCAGGACTCAGGGCTTCCACCTCTCCCCCTTGGCCTTCAAGTCTCTCTCTCTCCCTTCCGACGTCTGTATAGCTCTCACCATCCTCCAAACTATTCGGTCCCCCCTCCCAAGTCTGCTTCTCTCTATCCTACAAATCTGCTATCTTCTCCCAAATCTATCTTCCTTTGTCCTCTAAATCTCCTACTGTAAGTCTGGACTATTCTTCGAAATATCTTATATGTTCATAGATAACGACGGCCAGCAATGTACTGTACTACAGCGATACTTGCCTCTGTTGCTTCTGAATTTCCTGAATGTATGCCAGATACTGAAATCCAGTCTTCCATGCAAACTCACCGTATGGATGGGGCAGAGAGCCAGGGATACAGAGGCTGTCAAATTCCCCTCCCTGTCGCTGACTGGTGTCTTCTCTCTTTGTCTCACTTACGCGTGGGCTGGTAGCATTCAGCCCACACACACACACACACACACACTCTTCATTCCACTTAAGGCACTGGACAACATGTAACTCACACGGCTTTTTATTCGTAACTCATAAATTCACAAGCCATGAGTACCACACGCCAGCCTCGTCTTAATGGCAAAATCTTGTTATCGGTGAAGTCAAAAGATGGCGCCCCAAGAGTGTACAACTCTCTCCCAACATCTTACGAATGCGTAATAACACATAAATTACTTACAGAACAAAGTTCGTTATAGGGAGCTCGTTTGTACCTTCACAGCCCGATCTGAGATCAAGATAACTGTACCATCGCTTCACTGATCAGTCAAGCTGTTTGATTCTGCGGCCAGCGACCGAGCGGACTCTCCATAATCTGACCATTTAGATACACTTTTGTGGATGTTTGTCCTGTGCGTTCTTGAACTTTTCTAACGAAAGTTCCGTAATTGTTCCGATACTGGCGGGCAAAACGTTAAAACTTGCACGCCCCCCTTAAAAAAATATCTACGTCATTTTCTCTTATTATATTAATATTCATGGCATCTGTAGACCGTGGATTTTCTCATTACCACGAGTCTTTCCTACCAACAGGGAAAGATTTTCAGGAATAAAATGGAAATCATACCTATGAAGAATTCCTATGTAAATGATACGGTACTTCTCCCTATAACGCTGCAGAAAAGAAAATGTGAACGATTTCAATCGCTCCCAATAGGTATGATTTAGGACAGTCACTTTCTTGTGCTAGCTAAGCGTAAGGTTCCAAAATGATCATCCTTACTCTAGTAAGATTTACGTTACGTAGTCTGCTGGAGATTTTTCTTTCTCCATTTTCTTTGTCTACGAAACGACTAAAAATGATCTCCGGTTATTCTGTTTTCTGTGGCCCATGGGAAGACCTGAGAAATGTTCGCCTGATGAATCCCAGTGTGTCCTGAAGGTGGGACTCTCATACTTTCTTAGGTATCACGTGGAAATCGTAACGTCTGTGCATCTACGTAAAAAAAAAATCCTCGCATCACAAAGACCATATAAAAACTGAGCGTCTATAGAATAATCACTGGCACACGTCCTGTTCCAGTGAAAGAGCCCTTCATCATCCTTTACATACAGTTCATCCGCCGCCCCCTTCACAACGCCTCACCTGCCTGGTCGTCCATCCCATCAAAAGCAAATATAGCAGGCTCCAAACCACACAAAAATTAAGCCCTCAGAATATATCACTGACTGCCTCTCCACCACATAACAATCGACACGTGCATAATGAAACAAATTTACTCTCAGTTCGACCGCGCTTCCATATGCTCGACAACCGATTCTCTGCAACAGCCCTAAACCCCCTCCCACCCAAACCACACCATAATAAACCACTAATCCCCGGTAACAAAAGATATTATCGCCTCTTCTTCACACCTCAGCATAATATATTCACAGATCACAACTCCCACAGCAAGCGTGACATTAACTCGCTCTCTCACATAAGTTTTAAGAGGTTTGTTACGCACGACCTTTCTCTAATTCCGTGTTGCCTCTTCTCCCTCACAAGGAGCCATCAGTTTGCTTGCCATTCATATTTCATTTCAGCACTTTACAGAAACTCTCCAGTTAGAAGAACTGGTCTGTAGTTCTTCGAAATTTCCCCGCTTCCTTTCTTAAAGAGAAGGAAGTGGCGCAGGCAACGTGCCCTCGTACGCTTCCTTAACACTCCACCTTCTTTCAGCGACGTGTTTAAAAGAATATTCCAAGCGGTTTGTCGAGCGTGGACGCATGGAAAAGTTTCATTGGGATCATGTGCCGTGTGTGTGAGTGTGTGTGTGTGTGTGCTGGAGCCCCAGCCATACATTGCACCTTTATAGGTTCTTCCGGGGAGGAAAATTCCTCCAAAAATATCAAATGGCTTGATAAATCAACCAAGACCCCAAGAAAAAAAGAAAAAAGAAAAAAGGAGAAGCTCAATCCCATTTTCTGTAGCCTATGGGCTGGGCGGCCGCTGGGACCAGCTTCGCCGGACCATCATCACTTACAACAACATCTCTGGCAGCGACAACGGTAATTGTTCTTGTCTGTTTTTATGTCCAGCAAGAAGAAGTTCGTGAACTGAAAGATATCTTAGAGTAGTAAACACATTTCCATGTATATGATACACTTTAAA
>JAUUDW010601767.1:0-11808 GCA_032361385.1 Panulirus guttatus | reverse complement strand
AAAGGGAGAAATAATACAAGCCTCGCCCAAACATTAACAAACTCTAGGCCATAGAAGTACCCAAATCTGGCTTTCACATTCTACATGTCTGGCTTACACCGAGTCAACCCGGCCAGTATGACGGTTCAACCAAATCCACATACTGGCCAACAAAGTCTTCATCAGTCTGATACAACAACTTAGCCAGTCTCCAAAAGGACGAAGTTTGGTCCTCACACTTACTAAGCCTGTCCTGTCAACAAGAAGTATTCTGTCTAGTTTTTGAACTTATCATGGCTGGTTCACAGGCTATCCATGCTAAGTCCTACCACACTGATCAAGCCTGGTCTTCACCAGTCCAAGTCTGGCCCAGTGTTGACAAAGCCTAGACCACACTAAGTCCGATCCACACACTGCACTTGTCCAGCATTCACAGTGAGAGTAATAGAACCAGCATACTGGTCACTATACCTGACAGGGTGACAAAAGACGCTTCCCTTGTTGACTACTCAGAGTTCAAAACTTTATCCTGAAAGAAAAAAAAAAGGAAAATAAAACAACATTGATTTCGATGTTCATTAAAAGCAGAATGAGGTACACAGGTTTGAAGGCCTGACAGGGTGGATGTGGTGGGAAAATATGTCATGCAGTATGAGAGTTTTGCATGGAAGCCATGTGGACAACTTTGGTCTGAAACGCTCCAGGGTACACACACTGTAGTAGACTCCATGTTATACAAATAATTCTCTTTTGCAAATGTATCCTCTGTCCATCATCTAAAAAACTATGTTTCACTGAATCTGCTGCCATGATCCAGGCAAAGAATGATCCACAGTGTCGTGGCAATCTTTTCGACTCTTGCATCAGTCCATCATATGTCGGTAGGCAAGAAAACACAGCTCACAATCCCACACACACCCTTGTGCTTGTTGCAGACACTGTCATGATGTGTATATGAGAGAAGTGAACTTTTATAAGTGCACAATCTGCTTATTACCTCTATATCACTATATACTACGAATATTCTACATCTATAACTGATCATCAACAGCAGTTGTGCTGATGGTAAAGGTATTAACATTAATACACTGATCCTGCACATAATCCATAAAATACTAGGTTGAAACCATAGGAATATCTGAGTAACCTACATATGGAAGATCCATCATATACAAAAGAGTGAGGTACGTACAGATCAATACATGAAGGGTAGTCAGAAAAATACTGCTTGTTGTTATTACAGGAAACTTGTACATGTGACTAGAAACATGTAAAATACTTAAAACACCAAAAATATACAAGGGAAATGTATTTAAAAAAAAAGCACATCTCTAAATTACTATAATTTCTAAGACATCAATACACTTAACTACACTTGTTCTGTTTTGATCTTGGCCCATGTCTGCGCTTGGAACTAATGCTTCTGCTGGCATCGTTAGGACCGTCACACCATCCATACTCCATCTCCCGATAGAAAGAGCTCAGTGGAGTGAGTAAACAGTCTAAGTAGAATTAAGAGTCTATGGGAAGTACAAACTAATTTGCCCTTAAAACCTATGGTCCAGGTACGGAAGAAATTGTTAGTGGTAGTCTGGTTCAGTAGAAAAGTGTTCGTAATAAATTGTTCAATATGAGGCATCACTTGAGGTCCCTGTACTGACTTTCCACTTTCGGTCCCTTAGCTGATATATGTATGGTATTCGTTCACCAATATTATTCAAACGATCAAATAACTGTATTTGTTGAGTCCATTAACTGACATCAATGGCACGATCCCTTATCTGATATCTATAAAGACCCTTTATTGACATTAATTTTAAAATCCTTTACAATCACTCGCTACAACGCTTTCCTGACATATATCAGAGTTGACATTACATGCACATCCCTTGGCAAACACTATCACACCAGAGGATCTTTACTGGATATTATATAATGGATAGGATCCCATAGCAAGCATTATAGTGATGAACTTCACTATAACCAAAGTCCCACTCGATGGCAAAATAATGAATCCTAGGCTAGCAGCACTGTCGTCAGGCTTATGTGTGATAAGCTGTACTGTTGGATCCAACTGACAACATTACGTGAGCAATAGTGTCAGGACATTGGCTGAATGAAAGCAAAAACTGGGGGCCTCAGTTGACAGCGCTAATAACTGGGACTCTGGCTACCAGCGCTGGAGTGCGAACCTCGACAGATATTGGAAGTCGGGCACCACTTTGGCAGTGCTACAGTCGGGATCCTAGTTGGGAATGATGGATCTGGGGGTCCCATTTACTAGCATTAGAACAAGAACCAACATAACTGCACTAGTTGACAGTAGTAGAGTCGGAACCACGCCTACAGTACCACAAAATGCAGACCGTTCTTGCTATCTTATCAACACCAGTTTGGAAAGTCAACTTGGTTGCCAGTTTACTCAATGATCATTCAAGAGCGTGAGGAAGATATGTACATAATTCCGTGAGATGAGAGTAAAACACAGGAAGCACGAAATGTTGAAACACCACTGGTAAAGTTAAACACTAGGGTTGGCACTGCCGTTTCTCTTGTTTTGTAGAATTATAAAACTGTCTTTGACACACATTCACTTGGATATTCTTTCCTCTCGCCTCTCAGAGTTCTTTTGAAATCAAGGAAGAACTGATTAACTTTTAATTTGAAAGCAGTCTAAGGTTGGTCAAGTCATCCACTTAACCCTAGTTGGCACGTTGTTTCTTGTCTTGTATTTTAAAGTGGCAAGCTGTTGCTTGCCCGATATGTATATTTGGCACATAAATCCCTGTCCCAAGTTTCATATCTGCCATGCCGAGTTTACAGCAGGGCTAGGCTGCATGATGGCAAGGCAGCGGGGAGACCTCGCTCGCTCTAGTTGCTAGCGAGGGTGTGAGCAGCCAGCGTGGCGTGGATGATGTGGAAGGTGGGCCTGTGGTTGGGATGTGGGCGCCAGCAGGCACTCATCACCTCCTGCACCTCACGCGGGCACCATGCTGGTGGGCTCAGTACCACCTGTAGAACCAACATCATATAAATTGGTAGAGCTTTAGAGTGAAGGAATACATACATAGCACAAAAACAAAGTTTAATTAATTATTCCTGCATCATGAATACATATGTTATACTATGTTCTAATTTTGTACAAAGCAAACATAAGCCAGAAAAAAAATCGAGTTCCGTTGACACCCAAAAGTTACACTTTGTAAAGGAAATGCTTTGGTGACCTACCTGAGGAGTGGCATAGGTATCATTGGTGGGCGCGGGTGGGTGTACGTGGGCGTGTGTGGAGAGGAGGGCGTGGAAGAGCAAGTCGTCAGACAGGTGATGGTGAGGACGTCGGCGCGCCAGGGTGAGGATCTCCCATAGGGTCACGCCGAAGGACCACACATCACTAGCAGAGTTGAAGGTTCCCTGGAAGTATAACGGAAGGATAATGACTGACGCCACTCTAGTTAACAGAGAGGCGTAGGAAGAACCAACCCGTGTGTGAAAGCAGTACTCCATTCTATGGCGAATGAGGCCCAAGCAGATGTGAGGCACATCTCTCACCATGCGAAGAGCTTCTCGCTTCCTTACCACCCTTCATCAGGTAGACTTCCACCTGGTACAGGGCCTGTTATTCTTTCCCCTTGCAGACAGGTACTCGCCTGGCAACAGACAAGTCCTCACCTTGGAGATCCCCCATACCTCTATACTACCTCATCAGGCAGACATTCCATCCTCTTACCTAAATAAGGGTTTAAACTGCGTTCGTTAGGAAAACCCTAAACTTGGCGTCTGACACTCCATCTGTCAAAGAACTCGTTTGGGAGACTATCCCTTTCCTTAAAGAAAGGCCCCTCGTGTAACAGTACCTCCCACCTGCTAAAAATCTACCCATCACTTTACATGACAGACATCCGTTCACCAGACACCCCACCCACACTTGGCAGGAAGGCCCTCACTTCCCAGAGAGTCCAACACCACAAGTGAATAAGTCACTCATGTGGAGGAAGCCCCTTTCCTCCCCTGCCTGGCAAATAGATCTTATTTGGTAGACAACAACTTACCTGGTAATCTATTCTTTAACGCCTCGCTTGGCAGAAATCCTCTCACCTGGAACAAACCATCTTACCCGAATTAAGATCTCTTCTCCAGTCTGAGAATACATCAATCTCACTTGCAAGAGAACCCCTCATATTCTCATCTGGAAAACAACCCAAGAGAATACCTCACCTGCAGACAAAACCCCTATCCCTTTCTTTATTCAACAGTACAATCATGTCCTCATCTGGCAAATTGCCCCTTACCCTCTCACTTGGTACCTGATAAAAAAACCAGTACCCCTCACTTGTCAAAGGGCTTCATCCTGTAACTGGCAGACAGCCCCCTTACGCCTCACCAGACAGAGCGTCGTGGCTCTCAGCTGGCAGAGACGCCTTTACCTCTTGTCTCGCAGACAACTCCTTACACCTTATCTGACCGACGGTCGTACCCCTTCCCTGGCAGGGAGTCTTGGGGCAGGAACTCACCTGACACAAAGCCCTGGGGCTGGAACTCACCCGACAGAAAGCTCTGGGGCTGGAACTCACCCGACAGAAAGCTCTGAAGCTGGACCTCACCTGGCATAAAGCCCTGGGGCTGGAACTCACCTGCCATAAAGCCCTGGGACTGGAACTCACCTGTCATAAAGCCCTGGAGCTGGAACTCACCCGGCACAAAGCCCTGGGGCTGGAAATGACCTGGCACAAAGCTCTGGGACTGGAACTCACCTGCCATAAAGCCCTGGGGCTGGAACTCACCTGGCATAAAGTTCTGGGGCTGGAACTGACCTGGCGTAAAGCCCTGGGGCTGGAACTCAACTGGCATAAAGCCCTGGGGCTGGAACTCACCTCGCATAAAGCCCTGGGGCCGGAATTGATCTGGCACAAAGCTCTGGGGCTGGAACTCCCCTACCATAAAGCCCTGGGGCTGGAACTCACCTCGCATAAAGCCCTGGGGCTGGAACTGATCTGGCAAAAAGGTCTGGGGCTGGAACTCCCCTACCATAAAGCCCTGGGGCTGGAACTCACCTGGCACAGAGCCTCGGGGCTGCACCATCGGAGTGGGGCGGGACCGCGTCCATCCGGAGGCCGCCAGTAGTCGCTGGAATAGCGAGGGAGCGCGGAGCCGACCTGTGTCACCTTGACCAGGCCTTCGCTCCCACCCACTACCACGACGTTCCTGCCGGCACAACCACAACAACACATTACACCCATACCAACAGTTGTCTACATAGTACCGCCACGGGCAGAGAAAGCATGGGCGGGAGCTGCCCAGACAGGTTAACATTACGACCAGTGAAAAATGTACAACACATTTAGAAATGAATGATTCGTGTTCAGAGCAAAACATAACTTTTTTATACTTCACGTCCCAAAGGAGCAACGTTTACATAATACAATTTATCTTCCTCTTATAACCTGAGCGTCATGTAAACATTTCAGTACAATTTATTTTCTACTGACCAACCGACCGCCACACTTACCTGCTGGCCATCACGCCTACTTACGGACCATCTCGTTTGTATTACTAACAAGCGAGGTACGGGGTTTTGACCGACGGCTTCATCGGGAGTGTTGTCTCCTGTGAGTCTGGTGATGCTGGCAAGACCTCCTGCGGCTGTTGCTGCCTGTGGTGAGGCTGGCTGGCTGGTCAGCAGCAGGACACTGCCTCTATGATGGTCTGACAGGTCGGAGTTTTCCCTCGGGCTTAATAATGGAGGTTGCTCGGCCACCACGCCTTGTCCTGCCTGAGCACCTGACTTTCTCACCTCAGCCTGACATTCATACCTCATGAACTATAGCCGTGGAAGCCGAGGTCAGTCCCTGTATACAACGTGTAGAGAGTGTTTTGACCTCATCCTTCACAGTATGACGCTGGTGACAGGCAGACAGACACATACGGCCACACAGGAGGGCCTCACGCCCAACATACGTGTAAACGGAATGCTTTGAGGTAAAAGATTAAATCTTTCCGTTAATCCATGTACGACTTCTGCGTAAGGTGTCGCGAAATTCTAGCGAAAAGTGATGAATGTTTGGCAGAAGTCGTGCCGGCACTTGGTAAGGAAATAAACCGGTGTATCATGCAGTGAAGTTCAGGAGGATCGTAAACCAAGTGAAGCTGGGAGATAAAATGTGAGGTACGAATTGTCAGGCTGGACACTGGTACTGTAGGTGGATCTCTTCCTTCAGCCACAACCAGTTTTTGTCTTACCTACGTATAAGAATTTCATCTCTAATCTCTATCTGCAGTTTTTAACGCTTGTTCCTTAATTACGTAAACTGCACTTGTTGTGATATGAAGGACCCAGTGTTCCTACTGCTTTTAAGAACCTCGATGTGTACCAAGCATCAAAATATAATTCTCTATTACGTCTGCGGCCGCTGTTAAGACTAAAGAGTATTTCTAAAATCTACTTTGAATTTAGGGTAAGCGCTGCAATTCCGTATGAAGAGAGTGGTCTGTAATGCTACCGTAGTGGTCAATCTACAGAATACAGAATTGTACGACTCTTAAGCAAGACGGTTCGACCTCTAAAGTGTCAGGTTAAAAGACCGGACCACCATACTGAAGCGTCGTTTCCTTGCGGCCATGAAGTTGCAGCATTGTTGTGGTCAAGGGCAGTACCCCCTGTCATGCTGAAGGGTCGTACCATCGCGTCCAAGAGTCATGCCGTCGAGTTCAGGAGTCATGCGGTCACGTTTAAGGATTTTCGGCTTCCGTTTTCCAGGCGCTTGGAAACACGCAGCAAAACCCGTCCGCATGACAGTGCCATTCTTACGGCATGACACGAGAACCATCAATGTCGCGCGGGAACCATCGATATGGCTCGGGAACCGCCAAACTTCTGCTGAAGAATTACGCACAGCAATGGAGAACCACCTGCACAACACTGTCACTATGGGAACTAACCATCAGGAGGCTGGCTGTCAGTGACATACACCCGGGGAAGTTGTCAGTGACGACCCAGAGGAAAGTTGTCAGGGAGAAACGCCAAGACTGCCGTCTACAGCAGTAAGTATGTACGGTCCAGCACTACCATATACAGGAGGGTTATGAGGTAGTTCCTGACCCTGGTTATAACCCTGTAATGAGGGTACACCCCGTCTTTCCCAGGCATCAGAGAGGGAGGTACGTCATTACTGGTCGGGTGGAAGAAAGGTTCTTGGCATTTCCATCTCCTTCAGTGAGGCAGCGGTTCCCATCGGCTCCACGCTGCTGCTGCTGCTGCTGCTCCTCCTCCTCCTCCTCCGGCTGTCCATCAGAATTAATCAGCAGAGACTAAATCACCGGCCGCCCAGAGCATTGGAATACTGATGAAACCCAAGATGCAAATTTCCTCTCTTTGACTCGTGAGGGGTGAGTGGCGAGGCCCGGCCAGGAGCCGCTATAACCATCATCTCAGTAAAGCTGGGAACTCCAGGTGTAGCAAGCGTCACTCTGACCTCTCCGTCCTCTAATTCTGTACCACAGTACCAATAGGAGGGTTAATTTCAAGGTGTTGAGGTCGGACAATGAAGACGGTGATGGGTGGCGGGATGTGTGGCGGAGGCCCTGTCATTGTAGGCCGCCCAGCACCGACCGGCGCCCCCCTCTCCTGCTGCTGCCGCCTGCCGCTCCTGCCTCAACACCCGCCACCAATAGCCGGGGAAGGGGTGTTACGGGCGGCAGGGAGGAGTGTGTGTGTTGGGAGGGTGGCAGGCAGGGAGGGTGGTGGAGGAGGAGGAGCGTGAAGGCCTCAACACCGCTCATTACACCTGTAAACCAATATTTACACGGGCTAATTTAGCTGCCGTGGCTCGCTTGTTAACACTCGTTACCCCGCCATTAGACCCTTTATCGCGCTACGGCGTACAGCTTCTTTACTTCGTGGGCACGACGGTACGACCCTTTGAGCGGGAGAGTACTAGCCTTGCGCAAGATGGTACGACTCTTCAGCACGACGGTGTGTGGCCGTTAAGCACGACGGTACGACCCTTGGATATAATGGTTTTACCTTTGACCTGACCCCCAAGGGCTACACAGAGACCAGAGTCGTGCTTAAGGGGGCTAATAAAGAGGGCTGGCATAACGCTTCAGCTTCGTGTTATGGAGACACACACACCAACTACGGATACGCTATGATGTATACTTCTACCACATAATGTTTTTACCAGAGTTTCCAGACGACACTTGAGGGCTACATACACTTGGTGTGGTCACAGACCGAGGTCAGGGGGTCCTTGTGCACTGGATTCAGTCTACCATGGTTGGGTCCCAGCCACGTTCAAGGACTGCTGGGACGGGAGGCGCAGGGTATAAGGCCAGTGCTGGCCTTGGGACAGGCCAGGATCCCGAGGCAGTAATGGGACAAGTCCCGTCCATTCTTGCACACTCGACTATACCCCTTTACAATTACCTCCGTTGCTTCCTATGCGCAACACACACCTCTGAGTCAACTGTCATTTGCACTCGTTTTTCTTCGCTTTTCTGGGCATTTGCCACTCCCTCACGCCCTCCTTAGCTCATCCTACTCTTCTCCCTTACTTTTCTTATTCTTTCGCTCTCCCTTACTCCTGTCTGTCTCCCCACCTTGACCCTCTCTTCTCCCAGGTCCCACTGCCTCTATGGCTTGCCCCTCCTCCTCCTCCTCAACGGTGTGTGGAGGAGACCCGACCCACAATACGGCAGCTCAGCGTCTTTACTGGCGTAATTCAACACCCAGTCTGACAAATGGCCTCAAGTGCCCGGGGGTAGAGGGGGCTCCCATTATCCTCCCCCCACTCTCACCTCCGACTCCCCTCCTATCCTCCTCCTCCCTCCTCATACAAAGCTTAAGTCCTCACCTGTCAGCCACAGGACACTGTTCTGTCATCCAGGTGCCCGTCACGCTGCAGCTCCTACGTAAATATACTACGTGGGATTCCAGTGTTACGACGGGAAGTCAGAAACTTTCACGAACCAAGTCGGAAATAAAACCGAAGACAAATGAATAATCATTTTTCAATACAGTCTCCAATGAACTCGGCGCGCTTGCTCCATTCGTCCTTCAAACTCGTGACACCACTTTTAAGAAAGCCATCCGACAGCTGGTCAAACCAGGCTTCAATAGCCTACGCATGTAGACTCATCACCCCTTAAAGCGGCCACCACAATGGTGGGATATAAAGCTTCGAAACAGAAGGTAGTCACTCGGTCCAGATCGGAGCTGTTCCAAGGGCGGCAGAGGTGCTCGAAGAACCACAGGCGCGAGAAGTAGCTTGTGCAATGCGGGTCCTGTGAACCAGCGTTATCTCCATGAGGCAATAACATTAAGGCAAGAACACACCTTTCGTTAAAAATTCACTTCTTCTCTCCCTAATGGCAGGGTGTTGTTTCTTAATAAGGCCAGCATAATAGCAATCATGATCTTGCCGGCTGAGAGCTGCCTTCGCAACGTCCGTTGGGTGGAAGTCGGGTATTTCCATCGCATGGCTTCTAACATGGACTCGGGTGTTCCAGTGATGCGACGAGGCTTCATCCCCTGTAACCAGAATTAGCTTTATACAGTCAAGCAGCTCGCGATATCAGGCACCCCTCTGTGTCCATCCAGGCGTCTGCCGATCCATTTTTACCAAACCTGAAACACTTCTAAATGCTCTCTCCTGATGGTCAAAATTTTTTACCATGTGAAATTCCAACTCTGGGGCTAATTTTATCCATTGCGATGCGCTACACCGTCACAATTAAGTTCTCGCTTTGGGCCGCAGTTGCCTCATCTGTGGTATCTGAAGGGCCGTCCTGACCGGGAGTCATCCTAAAGACATGAAGACGGCACTTGAAGCCTCTGGCCCATCACGTTGTAGGAAGAGGCGCCAACACCGCACACGACCAGCAAAGGTTGACGGTTAATTTGTCGTGCAAGACATCTTTAGACAGACCTTTATGACGCTCCGATAATCAAGTTCTTTAACTATCCATAATCTTCTTAAATACCAAATATTAACCTTTTAGCACGTAAGAATTACCACTGCGATGAAGATGATTAATCAAAAATATCATCCAATGCTTCACCTTCACGAGGCAGGAAAAAAAAGGTGCTTGAATAAGGATATACGTGCATCTGTTCACACACACAGACACACACACACACACACACACACACACACACAGACATACACATTTTTTACGCTATTTCATAAAAAAAATAAAATTCAGACCAGAGCTTCACCTGGCGTCTGCCGTTGCCACAAGGTAAGCCACTCTGACCCACTTGCTCCGAGAGGATCCGCAGGACGGCCCCACTAACGTAAACATACTGGCGGCAGTCACGCGGCCGGCCAGCCAGGTCGGGTTCATTAAGCCCCGCTTTATGGGGCGCGCGCCGCTGTAAAACTGACCAGTAAACCAACATCTTTGAGGACTAATTTCGCGACTGGCGGGGCTTTGGCTTCACCCATTTCCCCGGATTTTTTCGTGACTGCAGCGGTGATAAACGGACGGTTTACTGCCGGTGGTGTTCGTCACCCGTGGTATATAGTGTTTGCTGGTGGTAAATTGGGAGGAGGACAAGCACGGCGAATGAGAGACCCCCCATGATTAAAATGACACCGCAGACAGACACAACTCCAGCTCACACCCTCCGGTCACCCTAGGTGGACGATCATTCCCACTGAACGTAACACGGACAATTCTGAGCATCACACACATGACATTAATTTCCTACATCGATTACATCAACAGAAAAGCAACACACGAACTAAATGCCCTCGGAGCTCTAACTGGCACCAGATTTGGACAAGAAACAAAATCCCTCAACATCTTCCACAAACCTGACTGGTCTTCTGTCCTCTCTCCACTCATCGTAGCATTATGTTGGTAGGCTATATCGCATCGATTTTGCATTCCCCCATTCAAACAGAACAGCGATCACAGCCGAGCGGTTAGCGTTCCCAACTACCACGCAAAAGGTCCTGGGTTCGAATCCTTGCTGTTGGAGGGCATTATGTGTTCTATGAAAGTGCTCGTTCGTATGCACTATATTCGTGCTCAGCTGAAAACCACACAAAATACCGCACTCGGTACAATCACCGACTGCCCGGCAACGACAGACACTCAACATCAACACAGTGAAACAAAAGGTCCATCCAGTAAAATCCCACCTCAACACGCTCGGCACTCAGTTCTATGTAACAGCACTAATCCCTACCACGCAAACAACTCCATTACTAACCACCAACTCCCAAGAGGAAGCAAAAAGCTTACCCTTGACCTTACAACAGATCAGGAATCACTTCATACTGCTGACTGGCAACCACTTCCTCTGCAGATGTTTACATTCTCTCTCAATATTTGGCTTCGTCTGATGAAAATATGTGAAACTGCTTTGGATTTGATAAGGCGCTGATGATGGTAACAACGTATGTCGGAATCATCTGGATAGCAATTCCAAGAGGTGAAGCGTAAGAGAGACACACCAACACTTCACACACGAGATGACTGTACCGTATATGTTCACTGTCGAACTTTTTTTTTCGTAATTCAAATTTTCGGTTTGGTTGATTGAAATAACTTCAGGTTTAAAAAGATGCCTACAGCGACGGTTAAAACTATATACATATATGTCTGCAAACATGTAACTCTGAATACTAATGTACAGACAGAATTACGTAAGCCGGCATTAAAAACCATTGGACCAAGTTATATAAAATTCGTTTGACCAAGTTCCCGTAAAGGCCGTTTCGTTAAAAAAATATTACTGAAAGTTCTGCATGAAAAGAAAAACACAAAGACATTATTCCCGTTAAAGGAAATGTTATCATCTTTTATAGTTTTTTCTGTGACAGT
>JAUUDW010601545.1:0-11811 GCA_032361385.1 Panulirus guttatus | reverse complement strand
TTGGATGGATTTAAACTCGCGTTTTTTTTTTTTTAATGTTTTGATGAGACGCGTATATGTCCGTGAATCCCTCTCGGGTCAGCGTGGCTGCCTGCCACTGTGTTAATCAAACATCTGAGGAGAGATTTCCATTTTTATCATCCAATTTCCGTCCGATCTAGTGGGGAGGCCTTGGCCCCGTCCTCTTGGTCCGTCCGGAGTGCACTAACACAACGAAGCAGGTGTATTAAATAGAGTTTTATTTATTTGATATTTTTTTTTAAAGGTCGGTGAGTAAATCCGTGTCAGGGTTGGACAGCCCTTGGGTCTCAGGATAGGGTTATACGTTATGGTCTGGCTTTAACCCATTTTGGCAGCCATACTGCTATGTTTGCAACTTTACTGCTGTGTTGGCAGCCTTACTGCTATGTTGGCAGCCGTACTTCTGCTATGTTGGCAGCCGTACTGCTATGATGGCAGCCGTACTGCTATGTTGGCAGCCGTACTTCTGCTATGTTGGCAGCCTTACTGCTATGTTGCCAGCCATACTGCTGTGTTGGGAGCTGGACTGCTGTGTTATGTCGTGTCATGTGTTGTACTCGTATCGCGTAAGTTGGATGGACTTTTTTTTTATTATCTGGTCATCGGTCTACGCAAGTGAGCCACTCCGTTTTCTTCTTTCTCAGTAGCTTTTCCGTTTTCATTTCGAGGCGGTAACTTTGCGAAGCCGTTTTGGAGGAAGAACATCATTGGTCCTGCTGTGTTACGTCATGTGTTACCCGGTGTTATGTTACGTCACGTCTTGTGTTGTATAACGCCTTTATTATTCTATGTAAGTAGTTGAGATTCGTTTAGCAGTGTAGGGAAGAAGCCAGCCATTTCGTCCTCGCTCCGACTTCCCATTTTCTCTTTTCCCCGGTGACTCTGCAAAACCATTTCACGGATTTGATGTATTTAATACCGTCCGATTTCGATTAATTTTGACAGGGCGAAGCCCTGTTAGCAGTCGGTACTCAGCTCTGGGTCAGTCAGTACTCTGCTATGGGTGAGTCAGTAGTCAGCTATGGGTCAGTCAGTACTCAACTATGGGTCAGTCAGTACTCAGCTATGGGTCAGTCACCACTCAGCTATGGGTCAGTCTGTACTCAGCTATGGGTCAGTCACCACTCAGCTGTGGGTCAGTCTGTACTCAGCTATGGGTCAGTCAGTACTCAGCTATGGGTCAGTCAGTACTCAGCTCTGGGTCAGTCAGTACTCAGCTCTGGATCAGTCAGTACTCAGCTCTGGGTCAGTTAGTACTCAGCTTTAGGTCAGTCAGTACTCAGCTATAGGTCAGATGCGTATGGGGTGGGGGGTAATAGAGCTCTTGACGTTTAACAACACAACGTGGATTTGCACTCTCTTCACCCCAGCTGGGCCTCTCCGGCCACGCAGAAATGGACCGAGTGGTTGAACTTCCTTTCCGGCGAGGCACCAGACCACCAGCGGCAGCTGCGAATTTGGTAGGACTCTAGGAACCAAACAGCGCGTTCAGGGGGAGTAAATTTTTTTTTGTTTATGTAGTTAGAATACATATGGAAACAATCGCTATTGATTTTTTTTTTTAGTTCGAGTCTTTTCTCAAAGAAACGTTTCTTTGTGTAACGTTTTGGCTGCATATGTGTATACACAGGTCAGTGTACACACCCGAGTAACAAACATTCTGTGTCCGCAAACAGTGTCCGTGGGTAAGAGCGGACGCGTGTAGCAGTGTACGTTAGGTGGCATCGTGCGTACGTACGCGACAGTGTTTACGCGCGTGTGTGTGTGTGTGTGTGTGACGTTGTACGCAGTGGCCTTTGACCCGACTCTTCAGGACCATTTTAAAAGGCCAAAGCCATCATACTCTTGGGGGTAATGGCGTCTGAATGATGGGGGGCACGTGTGCCAAAGTAATGGCCATGGCCAGCGCCAGACACTTAAATGTGAAATACAAATAGATAGCTCAAAACAATAGTGATATTTTGCTGTTTGAGTATATAGAAATTTTATATGAATATCAGAGGCTAAATGATATGGTATAGAGTTGAAATGTACTAATAGGTACACACTTTGTTTGTAGTGCAGATGCACAAGAATGTACGGAGGCTTTGTGATTCCAGAATTTCTTTTGGTAAGATTTCGGAGTGTATCAGCGATGTACAACACAGCAAGCAGAGACTCGCACAATTACTTGCATGTTTTACTCTTATGCTTCAAGATTGGAATTCACCGTTATTTTACAGTGTGAATAAGTTATGAAGACATTACGATTCTTGGACATACAGCTTGTCTTTCTTATTTTATTGCAAACTTAGTATCAGATTTCCATGTCAATTGTATGTTATTTGTGAAAGTAACATTTCTCTTATAAGCAAACTCAGGAATTAGTAAAAATATGCACCTCAGTATTCTTATAGCTTCAAATCCCAGGATTTAGATTATATGAGCAAACTAACTTGTTTCCCATTTGATATGCAAATCTTTAGATTTAACCAAATCTGCCTTACTGTATGTTCAGATTTTAATGATAAGGTTACACACTTCAGTTTTTGTCAGGATAGAAAACTACAAAGAAACTGGCATTTAATCTCTCAAGGTGATAGGCAGTATAGACCCCATCGGACTGAAAGTTAAACTGCACAACAGAATAGATCACATTGTTCCTTCTTTTGGAAAGTAATACAGGATGGAAGGATGTCCAATCTTGCTCTTACCCCTCATAGTAGCCTTTTGCCACACTCAGGAAATACATGGGCAGTGTTCTTTCTACCTTATCCCCAGGGATATTACTGTTGTTATTATTTTTTCATCTATGTCTTCCATTTCCCTTGTTAGTGAGTTAGTGCTAGGAACCGAGGAAGAAATGGCCTCATTTACTGTTATCCACTCTCTGTGGTTTCCCCAACCGCTTCATATGCCCTAGTTCAGCCCATTTTCCTATAATCCACACCGCTGTCATTTGCTCTATCCCTTGCATGCCTCGCAACCTTCTGTATGTTGAAGCCCTAAGCCTTCAAAGCAAGTTTCACTACATCTTTCTACCTCCTCCATGGTTTCCCCTTTGCTTTGTTCCTTCCAATTATTATTATTTTTACACAAGAGCCCCTTCTACTGGGTTCCTGCAGCTATGAGGCTGCACTTCATGAATGAGTACAGGAATGTTGGACTTCTTTGGAATGAGTGATTCTTTGATCTCTTCCATCACAGTAATACAAGCCCACTGAAGTTGTAACCATGTGTGGGCAGAGCCCAGGGATGTTGTTATAATTACTTTTGCTGCTTCTATTTTACTTAAAGGGTAAGCATCCTGTATTTTATGAATTTCACATTATTTGTCATGATAAAGCTATGTTCGTAGTATGGTATTTCCTTATGTTCAAATGAGATGAGTGCTGACTGAATGTTAACTCTTTCGCTGTGGCCGGTACATGTATGTACTGAATGGCATATCACTTTCCGTTCATTGTGGCTGTTGTGTACATGAACTAATTTCTTGAAATGCCTGCTTTTGCCTTGCTACAGCTGCAGCCTCAAATATTTCCATACACTTCTCAGTCTATGTGAGATCTGTGCCTTTATGATATAATAGTAATCTTGGGAACTGTGAAACTTTTACAAAATAATTGACATCGGCAATGAGAACTCTTAGTAATCATATTTATATGTGACCTGAACACCTTCCAAAATGCCACACGTCTCATTCCATATGCTTAGCGGTAGCAGTGTACCATATATACTTGGCAGGAGAACTGCTTAACATAAAGGGCGTGTGGCACACATTCGCAATACCTATCAATCTTTGACACCCGTTTTCTTTGGGAACTCCTTCAAGGGGATGGTCACAGCAAAAGTGTCCATAACTGGTGAACTCCAGTGCCGCTTCTTAGCCTTTTGTGCCTCACCTTTAATAGGCCACTGGCATAGGGCAATATTTTCAGAGGCTCTTACCTAATGTTCCTGCCAACTACTTCTACCTAAAATAAGCAGTATTTCACTAGATTGAACTGTATGCAATTTAAATTAAAAAATTCTCATTTAGGTAACTGTAATGACAGAACTATGGAAATATTTTACAGAATATCTAAGAATCTGCCTCATTGAGTGTACAACAGATAATAGGACTGCCACAGTGAAAGAGTTAAACTTGTAGCACTGGTAGTGTATGTTACTTATTGATCCATCTGTCTTTGTTAACTCTGTGATCAGTTTTCATATAGAATAGATTAGTTGCCTTTGGCATTTATGTTCATTCATGGAGGAAATCCATTAAGCAATATTGTGTTTGTACTATCCAAACACAATCTGGAGGATACGAGAGATGGCATCTCTGTTTTTACTATGTTGAGGCTGCAGATCTGAAACTATCTTTCTTTCCTCAGAAGAACCCTGTCTAATCTATCCTGGCATCAACAATCCTGGCTTATGAATATAAGTTATTGAAGAGCTGGTGGATGAAATTCTCAAACTGCATAGATATCTGATTTGTGACTCGGTGAAATTTCACCCGTCTGTCAGAAATCATACATCCGTCTAGTCTGTTTTGGATACCTAATGTGTCATTATACACAAAGTATGCCTTTGTGCACCGGTGTTGTAGGATGAATTACTTTTGTTATTAGTCAAGCTAACAGTTGATAGCCGAAATTCAACTGAAAATGGGTTTCAGAACCTATATATTTTGTGGCATCTGGGTTGAGAAGACTTTTTTTCAGGGAAGCTTCTCTTTCTTTTGATAATGGTCTTTAGTTCAGAAATGATGAGGTTAGTTTGTTTAATCTGTTATTTGTTGGATTTTCCATCTGTTATGCCAAGGAACACTGCACTTCGGCAAAGAGTTAGAGGTTGCAAGTTCCTCTTGCTGAAGCTAACCTGTGTTTAGTTTCCTTTGTGTTGAAAGGGGACGATTGATTGTGAAAGCAGGGATGATAGGAACAGGCCGTAGGTGGATACTGCCGTCATTCGTAGCTGACTGTACGAACGTGAATTTTTAGAGTGTTGTCATGGCAAAATGTTATGGCAGATTTAGCAGCAGACTGGAATTTCATGTACGAGTGGTGGCCTACTTGTGTGACTGAAAGCATACTGCACTCCACCTGAAGCTCAAAAATATATTTCTTGTAGTTAAAAGTAACTTTTTAGACCATAATTGTAAATGATTATGTCATATGAAGTAGGCTAATACTCAGGTTTATCCTAAGGATTGTGAATGATGGACTACAAACACTAAGCAGTTTGTAATGTATTGTCTTTCCGAGTGATTAGATTTTAATTTTCTATGCAGAGAAGCTATTCACCTTTATGATTAAGATATGGGGAGTGCAGTACTTTTTTTTTAAACATTTCTTTTTTGAAATAATAAATGCATTGCTGTCAGTATATTACTGCACCACAGGCAGAGTTATATGCCACTTCTATATGTTTTTTGAAATAAGTAAAGTGGAAGAAACGCTAGGGCTTTTGAAATCTTGAGGCACAAGAGTAATTTTCACAATTTTTAAGGTCAAGTATATTTATGCAAATGTTATTTTACGTGTAAAGATACTAATTTTGGGAGATGAAACACACTTGTTAACATTTCCCAGTGATGAAAAAAGAAAAAAATAGGAGTATGTGGCAAGTGATATTCAGAATTAGCTTAATCATCTCAGCTGTACCGTGACTTAAAGCATTGTCTTGGTAAGTTTAAGTGCATGCATTTTTGTATAGTGTCCAGAGAGTATGTATGCATATATGTACATATGTACATATATTTGTGTATGCATGTATGTATGTTTGAAGATGAAGTATAACGTGTTAAAGTATGTAGTTTCCCTAAGTATTTTGAGAATCGTTAGTAAATCTTACGAGATCAGAATACTTAATTTTAGATTAGTTTAAAATCAAGGTCAACAGAGTTCATATTTTTGTGTATTTTCTGAAAATTACTTGAGTAGTGAACACTGATTGATGTGATAGATTTGTTTGTGTGGTAATGCTGTTTGGTGGAGGATTCGAGCGAAGCACGATGGTCCCTGATTTAGGCTATTTGTCCGATTTTTAATTCATTGAGGTGTGAGTATTGTAATAATTTCTTTGCGTGGAGAAGTGTAGGGTTATTTCACTATTTATGTACAGTGAGCTTTGAAGCAAAATTCTCCTCAGCATTGTGATACTGTATCTTTGTTTATCCATTAAGTTAGGCACTCGTGTCAGATAAATTTGATACCTGTCATAAACACGGTGTTGAGGGACAGCATGACTGTGGATACATGCATTGCACACCATCTGTTGGACAAGCGTGTAAGAAATTAATGTTGTTAAGGTAGCAATAAAATATTATTCAGTGAAATGTATGTGTTCTGGATACAGGAAAATTTGTGATACTGCAGGATAATATACTAGGTTTACAAGTGAGAATTTGTGTCCTGGATCTTTAACAAACACCATACCGAATATTCAGAGTTTGGTGTAAGTGTATTCTAAGGCCGTAAACTATATTACCAAAACCTAAGGTACTAGCTCTCTGAAGTGTGTCAGTTCAATGTTATTGTAATTGCAGCTGCTGGACCGGTACTTTTGTGGGTTGCTCGAGAAACTGTGAATGTTTTCTGAAGGATCCACTGCTTTAGGTATGTAGGAAGTTTCCCCATCTCCTGGAACCCATTATTCTCTGTGTAATGATCCCCATTTTTATTATTTTTTATTTTTCTGTGTTTGTCTATGGACCTGACCAAGGACTGTAAACTCTGTTTATATTTTTCACTTCAGACCATCTTCTGAATTTGGATATTGAGTCACAAACTGCCTTGTTAGCAATGTTATAATTATTATCATTATCACTGTTGCTATTATTACTAATTATCATTAATACTTTTCATACATGTTAACCATTTCCCTCATTAGTAGGGTAGTGCCAGGAACAGGGCCTTGGGCCCTGAATGCAAAAGAATGGGAGACTGGGAATGTGTTGGAAATGAAATGCTTGCAGACAGTACAGTGTATGGTGTGACGAGGTTTGGTCATGTAAGGAATGACTGTAATAATAAGTGCTGTCTGAGGGAGCTGATCAAGGTATTGTTTGGACGTATGGAGACGAGATTATAAAAAATAAAGTCTGACAGATAGGACCTGTGTTGCAGAAGTGTGGGGAATAAGAGAGAGGGGAAGACCGAGAAGGAGATGGAAGGATGGAGTGAAAGATGCTGTTGGGGTACTGGGGCCCAAACATTCAGGAAAGTGAAAGGCAAGCATGGGATTGAGCGAAGTGGAGTGATACGACATATAGGCAGCTTATTTCCCATTCACCCACAGCATACCTTAAACTCTCCCCCTCTCTCTACAACCATATATCCTTAATGTTTAAAGTGTGGAAACTGGTGCTCCCTTTCCTGACATGCCCTGATACTTACCCTATCCTAGGATCCTTTTTATGGTGCTTTCACAGCACTCAGGAAGTCAGCCACATCCTCCAGCAGGAACCACAGGTCCAGAGGTAGGGAGATGTTGTGTATTTTATATGTTAGGGAGAGTGAAGAAGGTCAGGTGAGGAGTAGATGTTCAGAGTCTTCAATCGGAAACTGCAACTTCAGAACGAGAGGTCGCATGGTGTGTTGAAATGTTGTTTGTAATGTTAAAGAGAGGGGGTGGTGTTCGTGTCCTGATACGGAGACTGTATTGTACACTTGCTTCAAAGTATTAATGACAGTTTACTTGCTCCAAGAGGCAGAAAATGAGAAGGGGAATGGGAAACTCCTCGATGAGAATAGTGTGTTTCAGGGGACTGAAGGCAAACTTAAATATCCAAAGCAAGGGTTTCATTGGAGAAGAATGGTGTTATGCATCACAGAATTTTTGTTTGTTTGTTAAAACTTGTTTTACATCGCAAATGCAGCTCTCTGAAACTTGAAGCCAATTTTTTTCTTTTTTCCATTAAAAGGGCGGTCCATATGCAAATGAGTTATGAATCTCTGTATAACATTAGTGATTGTCAGTGTTAAATGTCAGGCACTGCACACTTACATTCCATGTATTGAAGTACCATTTTTGTATTATGTAGTTTATGACGATAGAGATTTAATCTAATTTTGGAAAAGGGAAATGTTTGAGGTGTGTTACCACTGAGGCCCACATATTTTGAACATTTAAAAACATTTTCATTGTTCAAATCAGCTCATTTTTGTGATCATGAGCTTGTTCTTGTGTCCTGTATTAACAATACGTGGTTTTTATTAGGACTCAGGGTAGCAGCTACTTGTATTTACCAGTCAAGAGATTTTGCCAGAATGGCAGGGCTATCTTGTACCACTCACCACACAATAGGGAGAGGGATGTCTTGCATCTACTTTGTATGCTTAGTGTGAGAGTAGCTCTTGTGTTGTAGTCCTATTAAAGTAATTTCTCTCCAATGTAACCACCGCAGTGATGGGTAAGGTCTAGGAATGTGAAGAAAGCTGTCTTTGTCAGTGAGCTGCACAGATACATCTCATTTTATATGATAATTATGTAAATGTAAAAAAAATCTTTGAGATTCTGATGTATTATGTTTTTTATGACAGTCAGTATGCTTTTCACCGAGATGATGGCAGTTTAAAAGAGATGTGTGGGTTATGATTCTTACTCCTGTAATTCATCTGTTAATTACATCTGTTCTTATGAACTGATTTTCCACTTACACTTTATAAAGTTAATGTCTGTATTAAGTATGAAAAACTAGAATGCACTGTGAATGCAGCAGCTACATGTTCGAGGCAGATCTAGGGAATTTACCTTGTAATTCACAAAAGACTTAAATATTGCAATAACATTTGAAGTGTTTAGCCAAAGATTAGCATGTGGATAGTTCCTATTTCAGAGTATTATATATTTCTAAGTTTAAAACTTAATTATTTAAGAAATTAATGTTCTATTATAAATAACTTGCAGATATCTTAAACAGCATTTGTCTCCTTAGGATAAACAGTATTGACCAGAATTGTCAACAGAAAGTTCAAAAAGTAAATAATTTTATACGCTTTGTGTCACATAGCACCAAGTGTGATGTCGTACTGTAAGTGAAATTGTTTTTTGTAAATTTTATGTAAAGCTATTGGGTTCCTTGCAAAATTACTAGGAAATGTTAGGAGAACTGCTGTTTAGTTTTAAGCATTTGAAGATGTGGAAATGGTTTGGAACCAAATGTTTGGGGAAGAATCTCATTAATTAATGCCATCCTGGTATGAAATCAGGAACCAGCATTAATATTGCAGGTAAACAGAAATTCCTAATTCAGTTTACTTTTACACGATGTAAAGAGAGTGCTTAAAAATGTATCCAGTTTCATGTTGTTGTGGATAAACCCCCCAGTTTTGTTGATGCCTTTTATATTGTAATATCTTGCTGTATTACAGGCACAAATACCCAGATGTTGTTTAGTAGTGACAAGTTAATCTGTGCAGTAGTGTTATTACTACCAATGAAATACTTTTGTTATATTTTCTATTTGATGTTTCTGTTGTTGGGGCCAAAATGGTGAGTTATTTTCAAGGCACAACTGGCTGATATGTTAGGCACTGTGTTGAAGAAGAATTTAGTCAAAATGATTCTTTTGTTGGTGTTACTGTTCTTCTGGTATGTGGTTTATATTTTGAACCGTCTTTAATATGGAGATAAATGGGCAGTTGGCAAGAATATAAGGCTGTTAGCAGTATATTTTAAGTTTTGACAGCAGGGGTCAAAGAGAAAATAGAGGTTTACAAACAATGAAAGGTCTTGCACAAGAAATGATAAAATAGTATATTATGTAACTTCCATCATAACATGTGTTGGAATAGAGGTGCTCATGAAATACAAGGTTGAAGCGGAGCTTTAATTGACACATTTTGTCGATGGACTTCATCATTGGTCTGATGAAGTCTGTTGTGACAGAATGTCTCGCTTAAATCTCTACTCTTAACCTTACATTTCATCTCTACCGCCTGAACCCATGTATTTTTTTTTTATGTTGAAGGATCCAGTCTTAAGATGTATTGCTAAGTTTGAAATTCAAATGAAGATTAAGTAAGCGATGGGAGAAAATGAATAGAAAGTCACTTAAGTAGGTTAATCGGAACATGTTATGATGAAGTTAAATGTTCGTATGCTATTGTTGTTACCACAGTTTTGAATGAATTTAACAGTTGTCAGAATTGTCCCATATAAGAACTACATTGACAGAAGAAATAAATACATTCTGTATTAATTTAATATTGAATGATAATTAAAGTCATAATGCCTGAAACAAAATATCAAATGACTTCATATAAATTGTAGTAATATTGTGTTTAAAAGGTTTACACTCCAGTGTATTCAACACTGAGCTGTTGATCTTATTAACATTTCACCATGACTAAATAACTTAAATATTGCCTTTAGTATGTTACTGTTGCTGTAGTTTCCGAGAATGAGTTTTTTTTTATAAACTGTGAAGTATGCAAATGGCTTCTTGTTAAAAAACATCAAATGAATGCAAAACAGTTGATGAGATGTGATATAAAGTACTACTAATTTTAATTTGACCCTCTATACCCATTGCAATTTGAAGAATTTAGAAGCAGAGAAGCCAAATTGTTTTTGTTATTAATTTATTCAATTTTAACTGTAGGCCTATTTCCACTATCTGGCACAGGGCTGGCATGGTTAAAGCTTATCAGTTTATTAGCTTGTGGCTCACAGTTAAAGACTGTGGCTCGTATTACGCGTGACCATCTTTTTGTTTTCCGTCGCGCCCATTCGTAGTTTAAGTAAATCTGTACTTCCTGAGAATCTAAATATCACTGAGCCTCATGACTGAGTGCTTTAACCAAGTGGCTATAGTGCTACCAGCTGTTCCTTTTAGATCATTTAATTTTAAGCCTGGGTGACAGAAGTTGTACACTGACTGAGGATGTTCTCCAAATACCTTTTTTTTTTCCCCAATTGCATTATGTGAATGCAGTTTTAGTGACTGACTATCTGGATTGTGAATGTCAAGTGCTTTTACTGAAATAGACAAAGTGGTCAGTTGGATGTCTGTATCTAACACTGGTAGGTTTAAGTGGTTCAGTATATTTTTCATATACACATAAAAATAGCCCACGTCTCAGAAAATGGGAATATTAAAGAGGAGATGAGTGATTCCTTTCAATACCCTGAATGCAGAATCTTTCTAAGTGTGAATCATTCTCAGGTAAGGTTTGCAGCCTCAAGTCAGGTTGGTGCGCTACAGGAATAAGCTGGCAATATATGAAGTTCTGGTTGTAGTGTTCATTTATGGAGTTAGTTAAGGAATCGGGCTTATGTTTTAAACGAGTGGATTACTTTCTCGGTGAATTACATTGGAACTGTCATGCACGTAATTCTCATGCAGGTAAGGAGTCTTTGCTTGGGTAGAAGTGGTGAAAGGAAGATGGAAAATAGTATTTTCAAGAATGATCAACGTGGGAGAAGGTGTTTAACATCTTTATTCTTAAATCAAGTTCTGTTGAAAAGTAGTGTTTGAGTTTGATAAAGATGTATGGAAATAAAGCACATCATTACTTATCTCTAATTACTCAAAAGTCTGAGGGCAGATCTCTCAAATACAGCATTGGACAATAAAATTTAACATTGAAAATTTACATTTTAACATTTAACACTGAAAAATACCATTTTAATATTATTTAACATTGAAAAATAAAAAAAGGAGAAGCTATTTACCATTGATATGCGGGGGGTGATATTAATACAATTTTCAAATTTCAAAATAGAATTGACAATGTCAGAGCTGTTGGCAGCTCTTTTAGAAATGGGAATCGATCCAAAACATGGACTCAAATGAGATGTTAATCCAGAAAGGTG
>JAUUDW010601323.1:0-14832 GCA_032361385.1 Panulirus guttatus | reverse complement strand
GACTTGTGTCTATAAATGTCGCTAGTCCACTTGCTCATACTTTAGTGGCTGGCATTGTATATATATAAACTTTAGCTTAAGCCAAGTACCTGAGTTATCATCCTGCCCTGGGGGGGAATGAACAGCTGGTTTTACTGTGGACCAGCTGCTGCCACTAGGATTTGAACATATATGTTGGACCCTAGGCGGCTCAAGAAAGTGTCACAGTCAGTATCACTAACCGCTACACCACAGAGGTTCATTAAAACACAATTTATCATTATTTTGAATACATGTATCTGTATCTGTGACATTTAAGAATTGCCTTCTCAAAAGTCTCTGTCAGAGGAAAAAGATGAATTGCCTATGTATTCCAATCAAAGATCATGGCACTGACCTCCTACTGCCTTTGAATAAGAATTTAGAGAAACAAATATGATAAGGCATTGGCCTTTGTGGCAGAGACCCACCTAAGGGATCACTTTTAATAACAGGGTCGTTAGATATTAAAATGTTGATTACTGATTATTATTATGTTTTGCTTTACAAGATAAATCTTCATTTTCATATTCAATGTGATTCATTGATAATTTTTTCATAACAGCACAATTAAAACAAATTGGTTTATTATTAGCTGCACAAGGCAAATGCAGTTTTGTCAAGGTCAGGCAGGCACTGGCAACACTGCCTCCACTTTTTCTTATGTTAGCAGAGATGGGATGGGCAACAAGCCCTTATTGAGGGCATCTCATTAACTCTCTCTCTCTCTCTCTCTCTCTCTCTCTCTCTCTCTCTCTCTCTCTGTTCATACATGCTAACCGTTTCTTGTGAAATCAAGGTAGCGCCAGAAACAGATGACTGTCTTAGAGGGAAAATTCCTTATTTGGTTCCTTGTTCTGTTCCTTATTTTGGAAGGTAAGACAAGTGAGGCATAATTTAGGATGGAGTGGATAGATTGTTTGTAGAAGATGCCAAGGTAGTGTATTTTTGTCCAAAATTGTATGTATAGATAGTATGGGAATTAGCAATACCAGTGTTCTGTGGTGGGGCGTCATGTGGAGTCATCTTCATTTTCAGAGTTTCTGGTGCAAGGGAGATATGTAGTTTAGGTTGTCAGGTGCAGTCTTCTGACTCAAGTAGCTGCCTTTTCTTTATGCCTCATTCACACATGGACTACTGGCATTATGTCCATAAACATACAATCTCTATTAGTCATACATAACTCTTGACAACACTTAATTCACATAGCTCATTTTTCATAACTATAGATACTCCTGTGGTGAGCTATAAGCACCAGCACTACCTGTTGGTAAAATGATATAAGCAAAAAACAAAAGTAGTAGACAAGAGCGTTAGGTATAAGTAACAGGAACATTAGGCAGGAGCATTAGGCAGAAATAGTCGGTAGGAACATCTGCAAACACTTCGCTTGAGTTGTTCACTGTCAGTGGCCTGTAAAGAGTGAGGCAGTAAAGGCTTAAAATCGGCACTGGAGTTTACTAGTTATGGAAATTGTTGTTATGGCCACCCCTTTGAGGGAGTTCGAGGAGGGAACTGGCATTGGAGATATAGATAGATAGATAGATAGATAGATAGATAGATAAGGAGGTAGGTATGGTAACCGAATTCCATTAAGCTATATAGTATATTCAAGTCAAAATTGTCTGTGTTTTACTCTTAAATTAAGTTTGATTTTTTACACTTGAACAGAAATTGGGAATATGTGTAGTTTCATGAAAGATTTCCGAAGACTAAGTAAGTTGCCATCACCTAGCTGTAGGGATGATCCCATTGGTGAATTACAAGAACCTCAACAAAGCTGTACAGTCCATGGTGGGTGAGTGATATTTCTTACAAAATACATATGATCTGTCATGAAATTTCTTGTATGTGGCCTGTCATGTGTGGAATGTATCATATAGTCTCTCTCTCTCTCTCTCTCTCTCTCTCTCTCTCATTAGCCATAGGGCACCCATAGATATTCTCTCTCTCTTGTGAAGGACAGGTTAGGTAAAATGAAGACTGTTCACAAGCAGATGTAGCTGAAGATAGAAATGAAAATAGATAAAGATAATGAAAACGTAAAAATCATGTTACGAGAATGTGTTGGAATAAACAAGAGAGCTATCATTGAGCACTTGAAAGACAATCTGGGACAGAATAGTGGAATTTATTTATTTATAATTACCCCAGGACCAGTTTCTATGAAAGACTCCTGATGTTACTCAGGATCTATTTAAAGATTCCTGCAGCCCAATGCTTCACTGCTTCCAGTAGCTGAGAACTATAGATTTCTTTGTAGTGAGAAGTTCTTTGAAGAGACTGTACTACAATGATACAGCCTTGCCAACGCTGATTTTTCGCCAGCAGCATTACCTTGAGCAGGTGGAGTCCAGTAACAGCAAAGTAGTGGAGTAAATGATAACTGAGACAACATTGGCAGTATTGAACACATCACAAGGGAAAGTAGTGGAATATATAACAAAGATAACAGGAATGAAAATGATGCAACTGAATTAGGAATAAGAAACATGCGCATACCATCTCAAAGGTAAATGTAGAATTAAAAGCAAATGTAGGTACGAACACCAACTTCTTTGCAGTAAAGTGTTTTATGCTGTCACCCACATGGATGTAAGAGGTAAATTTCAAGTTCAGACACCCAGCAGTATGCAGGCTAAGTAACAAATGAGGTATTTGTAGATGAGAAAATAGGTGCAAATCTCTATAATGCCCTCCACCCCAGGAAAAGAAATTAGGGTTATATATGGGAATGCCATTTGAGATATTCACTGGTGACTTGGACAGGAAGTGATAAAAAAGTGGAACAGCCTAAACCTATATGAGCACAGAAGGCGCATTGAACAAGAGTGAGCACAGTAAAGAGAACATAGAAAACATCATAAGGATGTAGAACATGGATAATAGAATATATGAAAAAACAAAATTGGAATTGAGGGAATATGGAATAGGACCAAATTCCTAAGAAATACAGAATATTTGACAGCAGAAAGAACAGACCTAGATCCACATAAGAGCAATAATAAGAACATGAAACTGAATTACTTTTTAGTAGATCTGCTGATGGAAATAGCAAAGAACCTGACAAAACTATGTATGTAAAATAAGCATGAGTATAGATGAATAAAGAGCAGAGAGACGGCTATTAGAGAGACAGAAAAGATAATTGATAAACAGTAGACAACAGCATATATGAATATGTTAAGCTGAACAACTGAGGATTCCAGAATAACAACCATATCAGTGAGTATACAAGTTGGAATGTAATATTTATTAGTCAGACTGAAAGTTGGTTGAATGAAGTAGTTAAGAAAGAATCAGACCTGGAATTCTCTGAGACCTTTTGAAAGGTACAGGAAAGATCAACCTGGATAATTTTGCAATTTATGTAAACAGCACACCAGAAGCAGATCAGATGAAGGCATGGAAGATTTTAAACATTAGCATAAATATACCTGCCATAAACAGTTAGCATACTGTAGGGACATAAAGACCTCCTAATACTAGGATGGAAGAATTTGATGAGACTCTAATGAAAATGAAAGAAATAAAAGCTATAGGTAAACCTAAGCCAATTATATTATGGTTGGGAGACCTCAGTTACGTTTAATGGAAGAAAGAGGTTCTGAGCATGGATGTAAAATTAGATCTAGAATAGTGAACAGAGCATTAGCATATGAAAGGAAGGACCTAAGATAGTGAATGAATCATGTAATCTAATTTATACACAAACCAAAAAGGGAAAAAACACATAACTTTTTATGCATGATACCGCTTTTAAAAGCAGGCACAGTAATTAGAAAACCTGGCAAATGTCAACATGATATTATAGAAGTAAACACAAGTTACAGACCTGGGTTGTGGTTAGGGATATACAAGCAGGTGGTGGTAATGAACCAGGTGGGGGGGACCCCAGAGGCAACATTTAAGGTTAACTCAGTAGCCAGTGCTGTTGCTTGGTTACACATAAATGTTGACAAACTATTGTAATGTCTGACTTTATTTTCAGTTGTATGTCTTGTTTTTTAACATGAACTTCTCACTCCAAAGGAGTCCACATTTCCTTGCTATTGGAATTAGCACAACCTTGGACTGCAGGAACCATTAGAGTGAGAGATCATGGGTAGTACTATGACTTTCTCAGAAACTGGCCAAGGGGGGAATTATAAATACATTAATAGATGTATGTACATGTACTTACTTCCTTTCCCAGGAGTCCCTGCTGTCCTTGCAAAACTATACACTTTTCCTTCCTGCTCTTCCTTCCCCAGGAGTCCCTTCTGTCATTATGAAACTGTACACCTTTCCTTTCTGTTCTAGGAGTCCCTTTTGTGGGACTCCAGCAGCACTCAGGAAGCCGGCCATGTCCACTGGGTGGGACCAGAAGACATAAAGTGTGGTGACGTTGTGTGTATGTCTGTGTGGGAAAAGTGCAGGGCGGCCGTGCAGTAGGTTTTCAGTGTCCTTTATGTTTGTTTTTTGTCATGTTGGAGTGGCGGGTGATGTTCAAAGTGCAGATGGGAAAAGATAACTGTTTTTTGTCATGTTGGAGTGGCGGGTGATGTTCAAAGTGCAGATGGGAAAAGATAACTCATACATGTCTGGAGAGTGTAGTTATTAAAGGGTGTATGTCTGGCAGGATGGTGTTATAAGATTAGGTGTTAAAAGCTTGACAGGTCATTTCACTGTGTATGTGTTTTGCCATTTTTGTATTTAGAGAGGGAGAGATTTGTGAACCTAGGTTTTCAGCATGTAAGGCTGGGGTCAGTTTTTTTATTTTTCCTTGGGGTTTGGTGGTTGGTTGTGGAGAAGGTTATATAAGAAGGGCCTGGTGCTGTTGTTAAGAATTGAGTGCTGAGTATGTTGAGGTGGAATTGTATTGGGAAAATCTTTGTTTCATTATGTATGTTTTGAGTGTTTATTGCTTACTAAGCAGCCAATTTTATTATGAATGTATAGTGTTGTGTTGTTTGCAGCTTTGTTATAGAGCTTCCCCTTGCTTTTTGTTGCCCCTTTTTATGTTGTTTCACTTTTTTGTTGTTGACAAATACAGAATTAATGATTAGTAAAAGCATGTAAAAAATCTCTACTTTCAAAGAACTTGCACAAATGCTATCAAACAAATATATAAATGATAAATTCAGTACCATGGAGGTATATCACCAGTACTATCCCCTTGAGTATCAGTAGGGTTAGTGACATCTGCATAGTAAGCCAGCACTTCAGTGGTTGTCAAGTTGCACTCCTCTAACCCAGGCAGCTGTCTTTTCTTTCTGCCTCACCCACGTGTGTATGATTGGCATTTTGTCCAGAAATATACAATCTCTCCTTGCCATACATAACACTTAATAACAATTAACTCACACAGCTCATTCTTCATAACTGTAGATTTTCATATGGTGAGCTATATGTGCTAACCTTGCCTTTTGGCAAAATGGTTGGAGCAATAGATAGAAGTAGTTGGTAGGAACATTTAAGTAGGTGCATTAGGTAGAAATATTAGGTACAAGTAATAGGGAGGAACATTAGATAGGAGCATTAGGTAGGAAGTAAGCAGTAGAAACATTAGGAAGGAGCCTCTGCAAACACTGTGCCAGAGGTGCCCTCTGCCAGTGCCCTGTTAATAGGTGAGGCACTGAAGGCTATGAAGCAGCACTGGAGTTCACTAGTTATGGAGACTCTACTGCTGTGGCCACCCCCTTGAGGGAGTTCCAGGGATATAAATAGATAGATAAAACATATTCCAGATTAAAAAAATATGTAAAATGATTAGTTGTGTTAATTCATTCTTCCCATATTTGCAGCAATTCTAAGGATGTGCCTCAGTCACCTGAGGATTATGTAATAGTAAAACTGAACGAAGTGCTAGGAAAGGAGGCCGCAGTACTCACCCTGAATGCTGTGGCTTTTACTCCGCCTGTTACTGTCTTGAGAACAAATACCATAAAGGTACTACCTTTGACTGTGGTGTGCTCATCATCATACTGTCATTCTTAACTGCCAACCAGACAAACTATTTTCTTATGTATTGTGTGTATCTCCCTTCTCCTCATACATTACTCTGATGTGTCCTATTTATCATCCCTTTTCACCATCTTTGTTTATCAGAATGTTTTTTCTCTCCTAATATTCCACTCACTTTTTATTACTGATAGAAATCAAACCTTTCCTCCCATATATTTTCTCTTCATTCTCCTGCAGCTAACAAGCTTGATGTGCTACAAAATTTTAGTGTCTGTCATTTCTTTTAACCTGCCTGTGGATGACAATAAAGATTTACTGCTTATGATTTAGAAATTTTGTTGTAGGAGGAATGTGCTGATCCTTCATGTGGGCTGCAGTGGTAGTTCTAGAATTAAATGCTTATTTTGTACAAAACTAGAGAGAGATGGAAAAGCTGAATAGATATATTTTGGTGGAAGGGGATGAATTTAAGGTGGTATGTAGATGTTGAATTCCTCAAAAGAAGTTCTGCTAAAGCCAGATTTGTATAAGTATTTTCCTACAAGTAAATTTTCATTTCCATGAAAATGAATTGCTATGAAGAATGGAAAGAAATAAGTCACTTGCTGAGAGGCTTTAGAGAGTGCTCTGTGAAGTGTGTGCTTTTGTACTATATAACGAAATCACTTCTGGAAAAAAACATAATCATTGTTTTCTTACATAAATAAGGAGTGTCCATGCAACCAACCAGTGCCTTTGCTGATTCATTCACCCTCCCACACCAATGAAGAGGAAAATGTAATACTTTTTGGGTATTTTCTTCAATAATGTATCCTATAGAGGATTTCTGTAAAGGAGAATAATAGACTTTTTTTTACCATTGAAGGAGCAGCATTTAAAGATGAATTACACAGTTTGGGTTTAGACTGATGTGGATGAGAATGAAAGTAGACTATGTGAGGTGGGTGATTGTCAATGCATATGAACCTGGTAGCCACAGGAGTAAAAAGGGTAGTTTTCTAGGAGCAGTGAAATGAATTCTACTGTGATTTTGATGTAAGGGATGTAGTCCCTGGGTGAGATGTTTGGATGCAAGAGTGGATGATGTGGTAGTTGAGGGTATGACTGGGGGCTTAGGGTACCCATTGTAATTGAAAATATGGTACAGCTTGTCAAGTTGTGTGCTGAAAAAGAATTGGTGGTTTGGCATACTTGGCGTATGTACTTTAAAAAAGTACATATGGTAGTATACAGTTATGAGTGAGGTTAATGGACATTATTGTATTATATGATAATTGACAGGCATGCAAAGAAGAGTTCATTGAGTATTAAGCTCCTGAGAGGTGCAGCAGGTGGGATTTCTCACCATTTCTTGGTGGACATGAGTGAATGTTTGTACTGTGGTTTTGGGAAAAGAAGAATTGACATGTGGGAAGGAAGAGTTGAAAATGTGTGAGCTTGGAAAAGAGGCCTGTGTGCAGATACCAAGAGAAATTGAGTGATGGTGGTATTTGGTGAGGGTGATTGAAACAAGGGGAGTAGACAAGGAGTGGAAGATATTCAGGGAAGTGGAACTTACATATGTGTGTGAAGTGTGTGGCATGTGGAAGGTGGGATCTAGGCATATGAGAAAGGATAGTGAGTGGTAGGATGAGGAAGTTAGATTACTTATGAAAGAGAAAAGAGAGGAGCATGGACAACACCTACTAGGAAGAAGTACTTATCTTTTTATGATGAAATTTTGCTAGCTAGTACTTGGTTCTAATTACATGTCTTGCTTGTTGAATCATACTGTTTCTGTCCACTACTACTCTTCTTGAATAATTATATGTCTGAGGTTCATCAGAGATTGACTTCATCCATGGGCGTTACGTAACTAAACAAGTTCCTCTGTACATAATCCTTGGCCTCATGGTCCTTTTACTAGGTATGTCGCCCCTTGGGCGTAATAAATTCATTCAAACAAAAACAACCGTGGGCATAGTTTTCTTGTAAATATTTCTGTAGTCACTCCATGCATGTGTCTTATTTCTCCCATTTTTGTGATCACTCCATGCATGTTTCTTATTTCCCGTAGTGTTGCAATAAATAGTTTTTCAAGATTTTTTTTCCTGTAAACTTGTATTTTGTCTTTGATATCTTTTTGATATACTCTCAAGATAATTTCCAATTTGATAATTCTGTATCCTTCTGGCTAGGATGCATTTCCTGTAGTACCTCTTGGTAGTTAATGTGCTCCAGACTGTCAGTTTTGCTCATGAAGTGTTTGTGTTCTTCCTGCCTTGTTTATTTTCATCTGTTCAACTGATGATAAAACTCAGCAGTATTCTACTTTGCTTCATATGTTAAATGTTTAAGTGACTGGGAGGTCTACAAGAGAAATCAAACGGAAGTCAGAAGGAAGGTAAAAGAGATGAAAAGAATATGAGAGATGGAGGTGAGAGAATGTTGGAAAATTTCAGGGAGAATAAGAAAACATTTTGGAATGAGGTAAGTAGTATGAAGAGAACAAACACAAATGGATGCAACAGTGAGGTGTGCAGGTTAGGAAGTGTTAACAGGCAAAGATGAATTGAAAAAGAGATGGAGAGTGATTTGAAGGACTGCTCCTTGTGCCAGATGATAATATGGTTGATGTTTTGTATTTCAGATGAGATGGTATGAGGAGCAAGAGGGTCATGGCAATTGGTTTGGAGAAAGAAATGTGGTGGTGAAAACTTTATGTAAGATGAAGTGTCAGTAGTAGATGGGATAACAGCTGTTCTCAAGGAAGGGGTAATAGTGTTGTCAGTTGCTTAGTTAAGATTTTCAGTGCATGTATTGCCCAGAGTGAGGTACATGAGGATTTTTTTTTCTTATCTATATTTATTTAAAGGCTCCAGTCACAAACGTAAATTCACATCATTGTTGGGCATTAATTGAATATAGAGAGGTTAATAAAAGGGAAAAAGAAGAGACAAAGGAATTTGTTTATGAAATTTGAAGGAAGTGAAAAACCTGACTTTTAAAATGTGCCAGGTCATACTTATTGGGAAAGACATGAGATGGTAGAGAGTATCAAAGCTCTGAGGTTTAAGGAAAGAAACAGTTATCAAGATGGCCCACCCTTGAGTTACCAATGGCCACACTGTAATCTTGTGATGCAGCAACGTCCTAAGTATTGTGTGGTCTAGCTAGTGGTGTGGCATACAAGCGGCCAGCTCTTGGGAGCAAAAACCAAAGCAGTACTTCTAAAAGAGGGAGATTGAATCAACACTGCTGTATAGGGCAAGTGGGTCAAGTTTTGGAATTAAGCTAGGAGAGTTTAAGTCAGACTGCTTTTGACACAGCCATGTCACATGAGATGGAGGGCTAGAGCCAACCCAGATGTGGGAGTGGTACTCCATACAAGGATGGTTAATCCTTTGTATAAACAGAGCAGTTTTTTGAAAGAAAAGAAATTTTGACATTTAAACTGCACTCCCAGTCTCTTAAAGGCAGACTTTGCTCTTTCCTTAATGTAGGGTTTCCAAGATATTTTCATTGAGTCAAGAGGTGGAATTACAGAACCGTTGAAGGAGAGATGAAGGTTGTGAAGAATTTTCGATAGAGAGATGGGCAGGTGGTTGGAGGCATTAAACTTAACCAGATTTTGTCTACCCCACTGAGATATCCTGACCGAGTTTATTGAGAAAGTTGAGTCGAGAGTAGATGCAAATTGAGTGAGACAAGAAGGAGCAGAATTGAGGGATGCATAGGAATGCAGTGTTCATTCCCCAGCATATGAGTGTATTTGGTCATTCGTGGAAAAAAGAAAATTGTTAATAAAAAAGGAGAAAAGTGTACAAGACGGGACAGAACCTTGAGGGACACTACTGTTGATGGGGAAAGGGGAAGAGGCTGATCCATGAACAACCACGGAGATAGATTGGTGAGAGGAAGCAAAATATGAGAGAGCAAAGTGAGGGAAAGGAGCTTAGAGATGAGATGCTGTTGATACACCCTGTCAGAATTTTAGAAATATCAAGGGCAACTACATAGGATTCCCAAAAATCATTCAGGGATGATGACCAGACACTAGATAGGAAAGACTATCATTAGTGGAGATTCTAGATGTCAAAGGATAAGGGAGTTGAGGAGGGATTCAGAGACTTTGGAAATGGTAGATGTCTTAGCAACAGGATAGTTAGAGGGGTTAGAATGGTCATCCTTAGGTATAGGATGTGCTAATGTAGGCTTTCCAGAAGAAGGGAATGTTCTGGTTTTTAAACAGAAATGGAACAGTCACACAAGTGCAGGTTTAGAGGCACAGTCTTTCAGTACATGGAGAGGGGTGCTATCAGGACCATAAGCCTTGCTTGTGTCAGGAGAAAGAAACACTTTTTAGACAGTTCGAAAAGAGATTATGGGAAGGGGCATAGGATTAGTAAGAGGAGCGTCAGGATGTGAAGGAGTGGTAAGAATCATCCAAGGTAGACATGTATAGTGCCTTTACGTAAAGGCAAGAGGGATAAAAGTGAAGGCTCAAATCACAGATATGTCGATTGAATATACCTGGCAAGGAAGCTGTATGGGAGAGTGGTGATTGAAAGGATATTGGCATATTTAGGGCAGTGTGGCTTCAGAGTGGTAGAAGATATAAAAACTGGTTGCTTTGAAAAAATTTTATGAGGAATACTCAGAGAAAGAGAGGGATCTTGTGTCTTTTATTAACTTAAAGGCTGACAGAGATGACATGTTATGAATATATGGTGTGAATGGAAAGCTATGAAATGCAGTGAGGAATCTTTATCAGGAAAGTAAGGTGGACGTGTGAGTAGAAACCAAGAAGGGTGAGTGGTTACAAGTACAGATGACGTTTGTCAAAGGTGTGAGATATCACCATGCGTTTGTTAATCTGTTCATGGAGACAGTGAAGAGGGAGGCACATGTGAACAAGGGGCTGGTCTACAGTTTGCTGGGATTGGAGGGTGCCTAGAAGGTGAATTAGTTGCTGTTTGCAGATGACACAGCCATGTTGACAAACTTGAGAGAGAAATTTCAGAAGCTGGTGTCTGAGTGTGTGAAGGGAGGAAGTTGAGATTTTATAAGGTAATAAGGTGCAGTAGGGAGAAGAGAGAGGATATTTTGAATGTGAGCTTGAATTGGGAGAAGCTGGAAGACTTAGAGTTTTGTAAGTACCTGGGAGAGGGTACAGCAATGGATGGACCCATGTGAGGTGAACTGAGTCAGAGGGTGGGAGAGAGAGCCAAGGTCTTTGGTGAAATGAGGAGTGTGTGGAAGTAGAGGTCATTCTTTATTAGGGTAAAAGTTGAGTGTTCTTGAAGGTATATTAGTTCTGACAGTGTTGTATGGATGTGAGCTTAAGACCCAGAATGCAAAGAACAGAAGAGAGTGTATGTGCATGCCTGAGGACAATATATAGTGTGAGGCAGGTTCATCATGCAAATGAATAATAGTGAAAGAGTGAGGTGTGCTAGCAAGCTCAACCTGATTGAGAGAGTTGAGAGCGATATGCTAAAATGGTTTGGACATGTGGATATGTTTAGTGTATAATGACTAACTAAGAAGATCTGTGCGTTATAAGTCCAGGGAGCAAGGGAGAGTACCTGCCTATGTGGACTTAAGATACTTCTAGAGTGGCAGGACTAGTGTACAGTGCTCACCACATATCCTGTTTGTTGAATAATACTGTTGAACTCTATCATGTATTTAATTTTCTTTTAAGTATTTTTTAGTTGCTCCACACATGTCATTTTTTTCATGGTATTATATTGAAAAATCTTAACTGTTTTGACTCATGCATAAGTATGATATCTTTTTTGAAGTCTGATAGCTATTTTGTTTCTTTCCAGGTATTATTCATACCTTTTTGAAGTCTGATAGATTTTTTATATCTTTTTGGGTATTATTCCAAACATAACAGTTCTTTATCTTCCCTGCTGAGATGTTTCAAGTGTAAAAAGATTTATATGATTTCATCTATTTTTGGCCCTCATATATTATCATGTATCTTTTCCTTCTTCTTGTAGGTTGTTTAGAGTTCAAATACTTTCATCCTCGTAAGATAGTTCTTGATCTCTTGTCCATCGGTTTTGCTGGTGAAGTTTTTTAATTCTCTCCAACATTTTATTTCTGTTTGTTTGATTGACGACCATACATGGGAGTAGTATATTATTCAGTTTTGCCTCTAACACATACATTAAACATATTCATCATTAGCTCTCTGTCTCTCGTTTTGGAAGCTCGCATTATCATACCACTCATTACTTGGCTTGATATTACTATCTTATCCTTGTACTTCATGAATACAGGTTTCTCATTTGTGATAACTCCTAGATCTTTGATGTTTGCTTTGCTCCTTAAGGCTCTCCCTGTTAGGCCTTTGTAGAGAGATGATATGTTGTGGATTGATCCCTGAATTATTTCCTCTAATTTTCATAAAGTGAATTCCATAAGATTTTCTTTTGTCCTTTAGTAGATTACAGATTTTCTTTGTCTTCTCATCTTGTTGTCTTACTCCCATTTCACATGCAAAACACCTGACCATTCTTTCCTTCATCTGTATGTCTGTGTTAGATCATTTTTACAAAGAGTTGTGAAATTGATACTATTGTGTGTGGTTCTATAGCATGAACATCCTGTACCTCAAATATGGATCATTTTCCTACCACTTTGAATTTCCTGTTCGTTGAAAACTTTCTGATTAATTTTCCATATATGCTTTTGATATTTTTCCAACCACTTTCTCCAGTTACATTGTATGGTAATTAACTTTGCCAGATGCTAAGGCAGAATCTAATGAAAATTGTCCATTCTTCTTCCATGTAATATTGTTTCATATACATCATTGTAGTGAACTAATATTTGAGTCTCTGTGCTTTTACCTGATATGCAAATCCATGCTGGCCTGCAGTTTGTCTCTAATCATTGTTACATTTATCTCTCTATTGATATCTCTGACATGCATCCCTGGGGAACTCTCATCAGTTGGGTGTTGATGGGAAGTCTTCAGTTATCTCTGTCTTTACAAGCCTCTCTCACATATGCCAATTCATGTATTCTTAACCCTTTTCTCTCCCTCCAAAACTCCCCATCTTGCATCCTTTCTGCATGCCCAAACCATCTCGAAAGTATTGTGTTTCATACACTTTACCACTCCACCATTCATTCCCTTTGTATTCCATGTCATACCAAATCTCTCAAACACACTCTTATGACTTTCTTTATTCTATTTAGTCATGCCACAGGCTCCTCTCAGACTACTCGTTTCCAGAGCCTGGATATTGGGACTGATTTATGCTTTCTCTCAGTAACATCAGATGTTTTAATACTGCAGTATTTGCCCTACTGGAACACCATCAGGTTCTGGTGCTGATTTTTATTTGACTTGGCCAGTTGCTTTAAATAGAAGAAGTACTTCTTATTTCGACAGGTAGAAAATTTAATGGTTAATGTTTGTCAAACATTTTTTTGTCCATGATCACAGTCATCCATGTTAGTGGTTTAGCACCAAAGCAGACGAGGAAAGGCCGCATATGCTCACATCCATTCTCTAGCTGTCATGTGTAATTCTCCAAAACCACAGCTCCCTAGCCACAACAAGTCCCCACAGACCTTTCCTTGGTTTACCTCAGCCGCTTCACTTGCCCTTGTTCAGTCCATTGACAGCATGTCGACTCCTGTCTGCTACATCATTCCAGTTCACTCTATCCCTTACATGCTTTTCACCCTCTTGCATGTTCAGGCCCCAATCACACAAAATCTTTTTCACTCAATTCTTCCATCTCCAAATTGGCCAACCCCTCCACGTCCCCTCTTCTTCTGACACAGATATCCAATTTGTTAACCTTTCCTCGCTCATTATCTTCATGTTTCCAAGCCATTTCAGCATACCCTTTTCAGCTCTCTCAACCACACTGTTTTACTACCACACCTCTCTCTTACCCTTTTATTACTTACTCAATCAAACCATTTCACACTTCATATTGTTCTCAGACAGTTCATTTCCAGTACTTCCACCCATGTCTGCACATCCTCATCTATAGCCAATGCCTCATATCCATATAACATTGTTGGAACTACTGTTCCTTCCAACATACCCATTTTTGCCTTCCCAGAAAACATTTATAAGTGCTGCAATTATGAGCTGTAATGACATGCATTTATATTATGATTACTTTGTATGTTTTTAGCTTATGAGTCAGTTAAGAGATTTCTGAAGGGAACTCTGTAAGAAGAAATAGTGAATGAAAAGGTATAGTTTATTTTGACTGTAAAAGATGATAAATGGTAAATGTACTGGTCAAACAACTGTTGTAAATAGTGCAGTTATTAGCTCTTATTATGTGCTCATATTGAGAAAGTTTGCTATATTATTTGTGTATGGATTAGGTAAGTTGTTTCAAAATATAATTGTTTAAAAATCAGTGTAAAGTACAGAAAAAACAAAGTATTTTAATGAGTAGAAGGTAATAAAGGTAAGTATGGTGTAATTATGAGCATTGGTTTTGCATTTATATCTTGATTATTAGACATTTTGAAGGGAACTGTGGAAATATGGTATCAGTAATGTGAAAGAGCCACTTTTTGACAATTTTTTCTGTCTGAATCCCAAATGGCCTTAAAAGCAAAAGATGCATATGCAGAGAGATTAGTGTCTGAAAGTATTAGCTTGATCATCACATGTATATTTATCCATTCTGGTTCCCCTTCTTTTTCTGTATCACTTTGTTCTACTTGGACACCATCAGGTGCTGATTTCTATTTGACTTGGTCATTTGTTGTAGATTAAAAAAAAGTGCTGCTTATTTTGACTGGTAGAAAAATAAGCAGTAAGTATGTCTTCTTCTTCTTCTTCTTCTTCTTCTTCTTCTTCTTCTTCTTCTTCGTCTTCTTCTTGTTTGTCTT
>JAUUDW010601212.1:0-11811 GCA_032361385.1 Panulirus guttatus | reverse complement strand
TCCTCTCCTCCTCCTCCTCATCCTCCTCCTCTCAAACTCTGAACATAGGAGAGTGTGCAACTTCATCCCACGTTTTTGTCCTAAGGCAAGTGGTGTGTGTACGTGGTTAGTAGGAGTGTTTGTGGCGGTGGGAATGTTTGTGGTGGGCGAGTGTGTTTGTGGTAGGCGAGTGTGTTGTTTGCGGTAGGCGAGACTGTCTGTGGTAGGCGGAGTCGTGTTTCCACTGGGAGGCAGGGGGTGTGTTTATACCTCAGCCAGAAGAATGTGCGGAGAATACGTATAGTGTTTTACCACTGAGATAAATATATATATTAAATTCTTGTGCCCTGTAATACGGAATTCTTGACTTTATGTAAACAGTATAGGTTTATGAAACCGAAAATTCTCTACATTCTTCTCTCAACGCTGGGAAATATTCAGATTATTACAATGCATAATGTTGATTAATAATTAACTCTCACTTATGTACTCAAGCAAGTGATAAAGAAGAAATGTTTTACTAATTATGATCATTATCATGATAATCATTACCATTAGGCGAAATTACGTACAGTTGTATGACAAGAATGGAACGCATGTCATGTCATAGTTTCAGTGTAATGAGACACTTTCGATTATCGCCCCGAGAAAGATTATATTACTCAGAAACGTAAAACATTAATCAGCGATGAAATCAGAGTCTTCTCGTGCAAAGACTGACTTCATCAAAGAGCCCTTCTGCTGGCTTACACACGCGTCCCTTACCACGCACAAAGGTCTCCAGCTGTGGTATCGAGCCAGCTCGAATTGACAGAGGAAGGGAGACGTGTTTTTATCTCCTCCTGCGCCACCAAACGGACCAGCCAACACACCTCATGTTGTGGGTGGACTCAAGCCTGTCAGATTTACAGGGGACGACAGACTGTTGACGAATATTTGTGAAAGCAATAAGAGGTGCTCGCTGGGACGGAGACTCTCTCTCATCCATCTCTCACATATCACCAAACTGTTTTCAAAATTTCGTCTGGTCCGGATTTTCTCCCGCCCCGGTTCAGTAAACAAGCAGACAGGAATGCCACGCGTCCCCCCTGCATCTAATAACGTCGAGAATAACATTGTGAGTTCTCTCTCGAAGTAGTTGTGTGTACTAACGCAAAACACGCTCTTAGATTTAAATGTTCCTCCCCGTCAGCAAGGCGACGAAAGAGAGATACGCCACCAGCCCTTGCGAAAAGCAATTTGCATTAAAGAACTCACGGAAGGTGATGGCGGAGGCAGTACACAAAATAGTCACCTGAGACTCACGTTCTTTCTCCACGTTCTCGGTCTATGCCACACAGAGGAACAGGTAAGGACACTCCATCAGAACAGACCGTTTATGTTTTTCACCACCGCTAAACCTTAAAACATCCATTCAACTGGGGAAAAAAAATGGATATTAAAGCAGTATATTTTTTTTTTCACGATCATGTAAAATCTGTTAACTCCGGTTCGTTATTCTTTATCCCTGTTCAATAAACATGAACAATTGAATCTTTACACGAGAGATTTATCCTCTTTTCATTCGACAATTGGCCGTTGCTGAAGCGCTATTGTGTGTGTGTGTGTGTGTGTGTGTGTGTCAACAGTGAGTTTATGTTTATCTGTTTTTGTTTATTTATGTACGTGTATTTGTGCGCGTGAACGTGCGTGCGTCTGCTTGTGTATGAGAGAGAGAGAGAGAGAGAGAGAGAGAGAGAGAGAGAGAGAGAGAGAGAGAGAGAGAGAGAAGCCTCGGGTGTGGTTAGGGGTAGGGGAAAAAGGTAAAATATTCCCCCCTGTCATTCACCCCTGTCATACACCCCTTGTCATGCACCCCTTGTCATGCACCCCTTGTCATGCACCCCCTGTCATGCGCCACACACCCGAGTGTGTTTTGACCTCAAGAGATGGCCGAGTCACTCTTCGACGACATCAGACACCAACAACGTATCAGGTCAGAGGTCGAGTCAAAGGGGAGGGGTGGGTACAAGGGGGTGGGATAGTATACACAACAGAACGTCCCCTCCCTCCTCCCCCCACCCCACCCAAACCGTTGCTTGCTGGCAAACAGACAGATAATGGCACTGTCAACAGCGTTGGCCCCCTTGTGCCAGCGTGCCCTGCAGAGTGCCGGGAGGGCCTGATAAGGAGGCATTACGTTTCCCACGCAAATGCAAAACAGATGTGCCTTGCCTCGTTTGCCACGGAGGAGGCGAAGGAAGAGGAGGAGGAGGAGGAGGAGACCGTCTCCCTCATGCATACATACACACTACGCTCGCGAGGCGCTCGGGTTATATGCCCTTGGAGGACGCCCGGGTTATGCCCTTGGAGGACGCACTTGGGTTATGCCCTTGGAGGACGCACTTGGGTTTGGACACAGGAGACGCTAAGTTGCACTCGCGACGCGATCAAGTTATACGCTTAAAAGACGCACACTTAGAGACTCAAGAGACGCTCGATTATACACACTTATGAGACACACTTACGTAGAGACTCAGTACACGCTTGGTGGCACACTTAAGATATAAAGTGCAGACTTGGTAGGCACTTAGATACAGGCTCGGGATACAGTTCTTGACTCAAAGGCACTTAAGTTTACGGTCTCTCAGGACAAACTTAGCAAGAGACTTGATTCGCAGTGGTTTGATGTATCCAAAGTTAAGTTAGGTTAGGTATGAGTTACCTGACGTTGATATAATTTAGAGATATTTTAAGAAATGACTAAAGAAGAAGATGTAGAAAAGATCTACACTCTACTTCTCATTTATGAGTGTTAGGAAAGACCCATCGTATTCATTACTCACGAATCTGCTGGAGTTCACTCCTCTTCTTCGGTAGAGATGACGACGTAAAAAACACGAGATGAAGAGTTACACGATTTCATAAAAAGGTAATTCTTCCTTGAATGGGTTACTACTTTTATCCCTGCGTTTTGAGGCAAAAATCTCCTCTTGCCCTGTGGGTACTTGTGGGTAGATGGGTATGTACCAAACAAACGACTCAGCACTGCATTCATCCACATCCCTCAGTTCTGCTCCCTCTTCTCTCACTCGATCTGCATCTCGTCTCGACAGAACTTCCTCAATAAACTCGGACTTGGGCAGGATATCTCAGTGAGGTAGACGAAGTCTGGTTAACTTTAATGCCTCCAAGACCCGGTCTCTGCCCACCTCTTAATGGAACATTCCTCATAACTTTCCCCTCTCCTTTGGCGGTTCTGTAATTCCACCTCTTAATTCATTGAACATACTTGGTATCACTGTAACATCCACTCTATCTGGGGAAACTCCATTTTACGGAAATACGTAGCTTACTTGGCAGAGTTAATTCGACAGCGGTCCGACACAACAACTCTCCCAGACTAACTTCCAAACTTGACCCCCTTGCCCTACGCTGCAATGTTGGTTCACTTTTCCTTTTCTATAGGTATTACTTTGGCTTTTGCTCCCGAGAGCTGGCTGCTTGTGTTCCCCCACCACCAGCTAGACCACGGAATACTCGGCAAGCTGCTGCGTCACATGATTATTGTGTGGCCATCGGGAACTCAAGGGTGTGCCGTTTTGATAACTGCTTCTTTCCCTACACATCGAAGCTTTGGAACTCTCTACCTTCTCATGTCTTTCCCACTAACTATGACCTGGCTTATTTCAAGAGACATGTTTTTCACTTTCTCAAAAATTTATAAATACTTTCCCTGTCTGTTTTTCCCCTTTTCTCAATTCTCTCTATATTTCAATTAGGGTTCGTCCTTGATGTGGACTTTGTCCGTGACTGGAGCCTGTAAAAAAAAAGAAAAAAGAAAGAAAAATGTTGGTTCACTTTCCCTCTTCTGTGGGCATTACTTTGGTTTTTGCTTACAAGAGCTGACTGCTTGTGTTCCCCTCACCATTGGTTAGTCCAGGCAGTACTCAACAAACTGCTGCTTTGCATGATTACTGTGTGGCCATTTTGATAACTGTTTCCCTCTCTACACTATGAAGCTTTGGAACTCTCTTCACTCATGTCTTTCCCAGTGACTATGACCTGGCACATTTTAAATGACACAGATTTTTTTACTTCCTCCAAAATCCATAAAATACCTTGCCTTTTCTTTTCTTTTCCCTTTCATAATCCTCAGTATATTTCAATTAAGGCCCATCCTTTATGTGGACTTTTGTCAATGACTGGAGCCTCTAAAGTAAAAGAAAAAGAAAAAATGATAATCATTTTGATAATAATAATGACAGTGATAATAATGATAATGATAATGATAGTTTATAATATTCATAATGAGGTCAGACAAAGACAAGAGATAAAAGAAAGTATAGTAAGGTGTTTTGCAGATGTCACTGTAGTTAGTTAAAGGGTAGTAGCCAAAGAAATTACATATAGAAAAAAAGCAGTATATGAATTGGCAGAAGATAAATGGCTGGAATTCAAATGAAAGAAATTCTAAGCAGCTAAGTCATGGCATTACTAGCAATTTAAGAAATTGAAAATGATATGAATGTTAAAGGATTTATTATGAACAGGTATTCACCAGGTAAATGAATTACTGGAATATGGAATCTCATTAAAAAGAAAAATCATATTAGCAACTGAGGTGATGAATTGTGTGACAACTTTCACCATGAAAGATAGAAAGGTTATGATAACAGTACATTTTGCTAATTGTTTGTATAAGATGCTGGGATTGGTATTTTTGTTTGTATTGTAACTAGCTAAAGATGAAATTAAGAAACTGAAATAATACTTTACAAACAAAATCACTGGAAAAGAGCAGATGAACTATAATGAAAGAGAGAAATTGAACTTCACAGTCTAGAAAGAATAGAGAGACGTATAAGATTTATGCATGGTAAGAAATTGAAGGAATTAAGTGAAAAAGACTTGTTAGGATTGAAGGAATTAAATAAAGAGGACTTGTTAGGACTAAAAACATCACTATGGAAGACACAAAGTAATTAGATCTGCAAGAAATCCATTAAATGTATAAAGAAAGGCACAAGCAAAATGTATGAGAGTATTAGAGCCCAGTAAGAAAGATGAAGTGGCTCTAAATTGTTTTGAAATTGAGAAAAAAGAATATGGAATGAATTCTGAAACTTTTAAAAGAATATTGGGGAGTTTGCTAAAAAGAGTTCTGGATCCAATCCACAATTGACAACTATGCTGTGTGCATGGCAGAGAATAAATGAGTAGTAACAAGCTGCATACGCTGTGCACACTATGTGCCAGCCATGCCTTCAGGCAAAATCTTGTTATTGGTACTTTTGGCTTTTTCAATATGACTTCACATTCTTGCCTAAGAAGGCTCAAAGAGTCAGTTTTTTCAAGCTTACCTCCTGCTTCCCAAATGAAGATTGCATGTATGGGCAGGTGTTCCATGAATGAAGTGATGTGGGGAATAGAAGTATTTAATTGGTTCCTGTCATGAGAAGTGAACCCTCAGATGAATATCTTTTCTGCAGATGACAGCACCCTTATACTGGTGTATGCTTTTCCAATGTTTTCGTCAAAGGTAGTAGGATTTAGTGCCTTGACCTTACATTGAAATGTTTGGGAACATATTTCCTTTTTCCTCTTATAATGATGTAGGTAGCAGTTGGTAGGCAGCCAGCAACCAGGGAGGTATATTACCAGTACTACCTGCCTGGGTATAGAGAGGTTAATTATGGCTCTTTAGTGAGCCAGCACTTCACTGGTTGTGGAGTTGCACTCCTTTGACCCATGTAGCTGTCTTTTCTTTCTGTTTCACCCACTTGTGGACTAATGGCATTCTGTCCACAAATATACAATCCCTCCTTGTTATACAAAACACTTGAAAACACTTAACTCACACAGCTCATTCTGTGTAACTCTAGATTTTCCTGTGATGTGCACTATGTGCTGGCCCTGCCTTTTGGCAAAATGGTTGGAGCAATAGATAGCAGTAGTAGGTAGGAACATTTAGGCAGGAGCTTTAGGTAGAAAGAAAGATCAGGTAGAAGTAGTGGGTAGGAGCATTAGGTGGAAGTAGTTGGTAGGAACATTCGGCAGGAGCCTCTGCAAACACTGTGCTAGAGTTGCCCTCTGGTAGTAGCCTGTTGAGGAGGCACTAAAGGCTAAGAAGCAACAATGGAGTTCATTAGTTATGGAGACTTAATTGCCATGGCCATCCTCTGGAGGGAGTTTCAATTGGAACAGGCATCTGAGATATGATAGTGAAATATTTCTGTATTCTTTCCATCTTATTTAATTCAGTCTTCTTTACATGTGACCATACAACAGGGCAGTATTCACATTTACCTTACACATTTACATTAAACATGTTCATTGTTAATTGTCTGTTTCTTGATGTAAATGGTCTCAGTGTGAGTCCACTCATTATCTAGCTTGGAGGCATGATCTTTTTTAATATGTTCCTTGAAATCAGTTTTTCACTAATGGTTATTTTGAAATTATAGAACTTTTCAAAGCACTAATTCTCTCATGAGTAAGATATTTCTGTGTTGTAGCATCACCAAACAAGGCTGATTGTGCATGGAATACCAAGCTAAAATGGAAAATTCATGTTGGATGTAGAGTGACAAATGATGTGCTGTATGTATATATTTCTTTCAGGTCAGTACCTTCAGTCATCACCAATGGTGTTGGGGCCAATACTCTACTGCTGGGAAACCAACTCAATCCAGCCTCTGCAGTTGCTCAAAAAATGACAGACACACTTCATGCAGAACTTGAAGCACACTCCATATACAAAGATGAAGAAAAAATTACTAATAACCTTGTTGGGCCATCACTTCCTGGAAAGAAAGAGGTGAGAGGGGATATTTCTTTACATTTTTATTTATATCTTTATCTGTCTGTATTTACATATATCTCTCATGCCTGTTCCCTTTGGGAACACCCTTAAGGGGATGGCCATGGCAAAAGAGTCTCCATAACTGGTGAACTCCAGTGCTGCTTTGTAGTATTTTAGTGCCTCACTGTTAACAGGCCACTGGCATAGGGCACCTCTAGTGCAGTGTTTCTATATATATTTATTACTATTTATTCTTATACTTGATCGCTGTTTCCTGTGTTAGCGAACTATTGCAAGGAAACAGAGGAAGAAAGACCCATCCATTCATATGCACACATATATACGTATGCACGTATATATACATATACTTACATATACTTATCAACATAAAGATATACATATACATACACATACATATACATATACACATGTACATATTCATACTTGCTTGTCTTCATCCATTCCCAGTGTCACCCTGCTCCACAGGAAACAGCATTGCCACCCCCTGCATCAGCGAGGTAGTGCCAGGAAACTGACAAAGAAAGGCCAAAGCTGCTCACACTCATTCTCAAACTGTTATGTGTAATGCACCAAAACCACAGCTCCCTATCCACATCCAGGCCCACAGACCTTTCCATGGTTTACCGCTGTTGTTTCACATGCTCTGTTTCAGTCCATTGACAGCACGTCGACTCCAGTATACCACATCGTTCCAATTCACTCTATCCCGAGCACGCCTTTCACCCTACTGCATGTTCAGGCCCCAATCGCTCAAAGTCTTTCACTCCATCCTTCCACCTCCAGTTTGGTCTCCCGCTTCTCCTTGTTCCCTCCACCTCTGACACATATATCCTCTTTGTCATACTTTCCTCACTCATTCTCTCTGTATAACCAAACCATCTAAAAACACTGTCTTCTGCTCTCTCAACCACACTCTTTTTAATACCTCTCACCTCTCTTACCCTTTCATTACTTACTTGACCAAATTGCCTCACCCCATATATTGTCTTCAAGCATTTCATTTCCAATAAACCCACTCTCCTCCTCACAGCCATACCTATAGCCCATGCCTTACATCCATATTATATTGCTGGGACAACTATTTCTTCAAACATATTCATTTTTACCCTCCCAGATAATGTTCTCTCTTTCCACACATTCTTCAGCACTTTCAGAACCTTTGCCCCATCTCACACCCTATGACCCACATCCGTTCCATTCACTGCCATGTCCATTCCCAGATATCTAAAAGAATTCACTTCCTCCAATTTTTCTTAATTAAAATCATACCCCAACTAACCTGTCCCTCAACCATGCTGAAGCTAATAACCTTGCTTTAAGTCACATTCACTTTCAACTTTCCTTTCACAAACTCTTCGAAACTCAGTCACCAACTTTTGCAGTTTCTCATACTTATCTACAACCAGTGCTGTATCATCGGCAAACAACAACTGACTCACTCCTCAGGCCTTCTCATACCTCACAGACTGAGTACTCTCCCCTATCTCCAAGACTCTCGCATTTACCTCCCACACCACCACATCCATAAACAAATCAATCAATCATGGTGATATTATGCATCCTGCCTCAGACCAACCTTCACTTAGAACCATTCACTCTCCCCTCTTCCTACTTGTAAAAAAGCCTTACACTCATGATAAAAACTTCTCACTGCTTCTTGCAGCTTTCTTACCACACCATATATTTCTAAGACCTTCCACAGAGCATATCTATCAGTCTTATCGTATCCCTCCTCTAGATCAGCATATGCCATAAACAAATCCATCTATCTTGCTGCCACAAACATATCCAACTATCTTGCTAAATATTTCTCACACGTTCTTTAAAGCAAGCACCTGATCCATACATCCTCTACCACTTCAGAAAGCACATTGCTCCTCCCCAATCTGATGCTCTGTACATACCTTCACCGTCTCAATCAATACCCTCCCATACAACTTATCAGGTAAACTCAACAAACTTACACCTCTGTTGTTTGACCAATCACCTTTATATCCTTTGTCTTTATACATGCATTTTGCCAATCCTCAGGCACCTCACCATGATCCATACATACAATGAAAATCATTACCAACCAATCAACAACACAGTCATCCCCTTTTTTAATAATCTAACAGCAATACCATCCACTTCACCTGCCTTGTCACATTTCACCTCATGCAAGGCTTTCAATTCCTCTTCTCTCTTCACCAAATCACTCGCTATGACTCTCTCACTTCGCAGATCACCCCGATCAAAACACCTTACATTTGCCACTTTATCATCAAACATATTCAACAATCCTTAAAACCCTTACTCCATATCCTCTCTACTTCATCACTACCTGTTATCACTCCCTCTTTTGCCCCCCTTACTGATGCTGTTGGCGACTGAGTTTGGAAGTGTGTGAGAGGAGAAAGTTGCGAGTGAATGTAAATAAAAGCAAGGTTACTAGGTTCAGCAGGATTGAAGAACATGTTGGTTGGGATGAGAGTTTGACTGGAGAAAAAATTGGAGGAAGTGAAGTGTTTTAGATATCTGGGAGTGAACAGGGCAGTGAATGGAATAGTGGAAGAGGAAGTCATTCAAAGGTTGGGGAAGGGTAAAAGGTTCTGGGAGCACTGAAGTATGTTTGGAAAGAGAGATTATCTGAGAGGGTAAATTTGGGTGTTTGAAGGAATAGTAGTCCCAACAATATTATATGGATACCAGGCATGGGCTGCAGATAAGGCTGTGCAGAGTAGGGTGGATGTGTTGGAAATGAAATGTTTGAGCACAATATGAAGTGTGAGGTGGTTTGATCATGTACATAATGAAAGGGTAAGAGATATGTGTGATAACAAAAAGTATTTGGTTGAAAAAGCAAAAGTAGGTGTGTTTAAATAGTTTGGATATATGGAGAGAATGAGTGAGGAAAGGTTGACAAAGAGGATATGTGTCAGAAGTGGAGGGACCAAGGAGAACGTGAGGACCTAATTGGAGATGGAAGGATGGAGTGAAAAAGATTTTGAGTGATTGGGGCCTGAACATGCAGAAGGGTTAAAGCCATGCTCAGGATAGAGCAAATTGAAACGATGTGGTATACTGGGGTCAACGTACTGTCAGTGGACTGAACCAAGGCATGTGTAGCATCCAGGGTAAACCATAAAAAGGTCTGTGGGGCCTGGTTGAGGATAGGGCGCTGTGCATTACACATGACAGCTAAAGAATGAATGTAAGCAGGTGTGGCATTTCTTCTTCTGTTCCTGCCACTACCTCATTAACGTGGGAAACAGCGACTAAGAATAAAAAAAAAATATATATCTTACCTTCAGGAAGAAGTACATGGTAAACACCTTCACTTCACTTCTTTTTGGAAGGATGGAAAGGATAACTGAGAAGTTAGCAAATGAAAAAATTAGGCCAATCTAACATCAGTGCAAATTTAGACTATCAATAATCCAGTTCATGATAACTCTGTGATGTATTACATTATTCATTTTCTTTTTTCCAAGCAGTGCAGAATTTGCATTCCCTTCATCATCTGAGAATAACTTTCATGCCTTTCAACATAAAAACTAATTATGTGAAAACAAGATTCTCTTACTTGGTTCTGGCAAGAAGAAAGTACCAATTAGCAACTCCTCCATTTGTGATCCACATCTTTTGGCCGTTGATAACATATTCATCACCCTTTCTCTCAGCACGAGTGCGTATGCCTGACACATCAGATCCAGCACCAGGTTCTGTCACACCATATGCCTGGAGTGATGGATACAGGTCACTGGAGTACTTTTTTGGACCTAAATGCAATCTTATCTCAGTTAATCTAACCAACCACAGATTCAACAAGAATATTCAATATGATGGCAAAGTCTCACAACCTAAGTCTAGCTTAAGCTTTTTTTGGAAAAATTCAGTGAGCATATTTCTGAGATACAAAAAAATCTCTGAGCAAAACACTAAGCAACTATGTAAGATAGTAATAATTTTGTAGAAGGATTTCACACACCATTTTCTTGTGGTACATGTATTCAAAAGTATAACAGATTTCCTTGACTAACTGATTGAAGTTATATACACAGTTCACATTCTTGATCATAAAATATGTATAAATATATCTGCTTTTTTAAGATCACCATTAAATTCCCAGTAGAATCTCCTTTCTCTCATAATGCTTTATATTACATAGGTGCCTTCCTATCAATCTATCTATTATCACTGACTCCATTCCCAGTTTTCTCAGATGAATTGGGTACATGCAGCCTCTACACCACTCACACATATCCTCATCCCATGTCCAGTGTGTTAATGTGGAACTTCCAATCACAAAAGGGCTTCTTTCTTTTTCATCGTAAACTACAATGATATATCAAAAGACCATCATTTTTCACACCTGCTCATGCAGAAAATGCTTCCTTTGTATCCAATCCCCTGGTAATTCCTTTAGCACCTTCTTCAGAAATATCATTAGTCTTAATCAGTTCTCTCACGGCATCTATCCATATTTCTTCGATAGTATACCCCTGCTACTTGTACCTTCTAACATATTACTATTTATCTTATACCTTTCATCTGCCATATTTACCACATAACCACATAATCCAAAGACTTTCATCTATGCACTTTTCTAATGATGTGTTCACTTATCCCTTTCATATCATTCTTCAATCTACCTACCCTTCTGATTCTAATTTTTCTATGCAAATCATCCACCTCTATTGCAATTATTCTTTAACTAGTCTCATCTAAATAAACTTGGGTTTCACGTACATCATCAGAATTCTGACAAGTACTGCTTCAAGACAGTTTCTTGCACACTATGCATATCTTTCATATTTACCAAAGCTTCCATTGCACCTCCAATTTTTCTCCCTTGCATGTCTCTACTTTCCGCTACAGCATTCCCATTACTATCCTTATTAAGCTTTAATCCTATATAATGAATCTCATTCATAACTACCATTTCTTCACCATGAAATGGAATTACATTGCAATCAACCATTCCTTTAACAAAATATCTCCTTCCTTTCATTTGCATTTTTTGTATTCTCTTTAACCATACATGG
>JAUUDW010601101.1:903-11812 GCA_032361385.1 Panulirus guttatus | reverse complement strand
CGACCCCCCCCCCTACTAACATATCATCGAACACGACCAGCCTTCCCTAATTCGCTGCCGGGTCGTTTCGGGTCCTTCAGGCCGAATCGTCCCTCTTAACGCACGTCAGGACGACCCTTGGGGTACGACGCTGGTGCGCAAGGGTCGAGTTACGATGGCATGGCCTTTGACCTGAGCCTCAAAGGGTCGTAACCAACAGGGGTTAGAAATCAAGCCTATTCTCACCAGAGACCGCTGGATATACAACCCTGCCATACGTCACTTTCCCCGTGACGAACGTTGGCAAGACACCTAAATTTTCCCGTTATTACAGGTTTCAGTGGAATCCGTACATACATGTAGATCCTGTTCATATACCGGGTCTAGTTAAGTGCAATCATGCAAATAACATAATCCTCGAACCTCTTTTATGAGGCTCTCTGCAACTTGGAGGGTGCGCTCCATGCGGGAGTAGGTTAAGGCAGGCTCCTTTGGTAGTGAGAAAGTACTCGAAGACAATGTATTATTTTCTGTTCACTGACGATGATGCAACCCCGTGGAAGGTGTGCTTTAATGTGAAAACGCGTGTCTGATTCCAATGTGTGTGTGTGTGTGTGTGTGTGTGTGTGTGTGTGTGTGTGTGTGTGTGTGTGGCTGATACACGTAACATGTACATACGAAATTAACCACAGTTTCTCTTCTAAAGCGGTTTGAGATGCAAGTAATTTTACATTCTTTATAAAATTTTGTTTCATAAATACACATGCAATTTTTCACAAGAAATTTTTTTTCCTCTGATATAAGCAAATTCTTTCTCCTAAGACACAGGCAGTCCTTCACATACATACCAGTTTGAAGCAAACTGCTTAAAGACCCTTGCTTGTTATTACTCTACTGATGCATGCATAGCTTAACACTGACATAAGCAGATTTTTACATACAGCATACGCAGGTTCTTCATAATACGAAGCATGCAAATCTTTAAGCCATGTACATTCATTCACTACAAAATATGCAAAAATTCTTATCTAGGTGACACAATATCGTTACACTAGAAAGGCATGGAGTACTATCAGTCTTTCTGCATTAAAACTCATGCATTTATAGTCCTTAATGCAATACGATGCTTCCACTCTCTTAGACATGAACATTTTAAACCATTCATGTAACAATTCACAACGAGGCACAGAAATCTTTACACAGTATCAGATTCAAAAGATAGTTTCAACGCCCTGTTTTGTGTTTGGCGGGATGAAAAATGGATGTTAGATACAAACTAAAAAATATGTTAGAGAAAGTGCTCTGGCGATGCTCTTGTAAGTTGCAATGAATTTTATATCACTGCAGAACATGACGGATCATTAGAGGTCGACGGTGTGATGACAAGGTCTTGAGTCTCCTTATAATGGAGGAATGTTGTGATGCTCTCCAGGCGCGTTAGTACAACTTTACCTGACATGGGTCTTCACCTGACGTGGGTCTTATATTGGTTTATACAGAGGGCAAACTGCCACTCTGTCCTCGAGGTTTCTGGCAAAGGAAGAACTTTCGCTCTGTTGTTAGTTTCCACAATGGAAAATCACCCGGTTTCTGAGGTCTCTACAAAGTTACTTGATTTTCGAGATGTTTATAATGGGGAAACTGTCATACGCTTTCTAAAAATGTTAAAATTGTGCTGTTACAATGATGGGGGAACCGCCATAGCGTTCTCGAGTTATCTATGATGATAACCGTCCCTGCGTGATTGAGGTTTCCCATACTGTGAAGTTTCCAGTGTGGCGTGGCGACACATTCCTCATTGGGACGTTGGTACAGTAATTACCGGGATTACTGGCGGCTGTGTCTGTAGCGGTCCTACACCAGGAGGCGTCCTAGCGAAGGTAAAAAAAGCCCTTGTGTCCTGAGGGAGGAGGAGGATCCCTCATGTACAGACGAAGGGCACTCCTTTTATTTCCTGTGTCTCCCAGTCCAGAGGGACACTGTCTTCATATGCTGATAGAGTGAATAATTTTCAACTACTGATTTTATGGAAACCGCATTTTTTTCTCAATTTTTTTAAGCGGTGTTAAGGCCAGGCCACCTTGCTTGGACCTTGGGTCTGTGTATCTATGTAACCCTACGTAACTCTTTGGTTTCCTCTTAGGAACTGCCTCGACATCTAATCCTAAAGGAGTGTCTCAAGTTCTGAGGGAGACAGAATACCATCTCGTCATGAAAGACACGAGAGGGATGTGTCGAGTCTGCCATGACGACGAGAGGTTGTGATCTGATACAGAACAAGCCAGGCACCACTGGGGATAACACTCATCACAGCGATGCTCGTGTGTGCTCACACCACCATACACGGTCCGGATAGAGACCTGAGCTACAGAGCGTCCAATGGTCCCTTACAGGCCACACCACCTCAGGAAAACATGGGAATCTTCTACTGGCTACAGACTCTAAAAGCTGTTCTACTTACAACTCAGACGCCAGAGATATTAGTACTACTATCATTATCATTACTGTCATTATGATGATGATGATGCTACCCTTTGACCTCTTGTATGGGGCCCCTGTAGCTTCGAGGGTGCGCTCCATGAGGGAGTAGGCTGAAGTAGGCTCCTCTGGGAGGGAGAAGGTCCTATAAAACGATGTACTCTTTTCCTTCCTCTGAAGATCATACAACCCCGTGGAAAACGCTTGTCTGTTTCCAAACACACAGATGTTACAGTTTTGTGTGTGTGTGTGTGTGTGTGTGGTACATACACATAACATACGTAAAGAAACACAGACATGCGGCCTTTTTTTTCACAGTTTGTGACGTCAGCCTTTTTCATATGCGTTCAAACACCCTCTCCAGCTCAGCGTGGTATTACACCACACTCAATATACACATTGTACACCATGCACATCACTCTCTTGTTTCACTATACACATCACTCTCTTCCATATACACATCACTCACTTCGTCAGTATACACACCACTCACAATGTTCAATGTACACACCATTTACTCTGTACTATACATAAAACAGAGAATGTATACATCCCATACAACATTATACACCATACGCCAAAGTTAACATCATACACAAGACATTAAACCATTCTGTGATGCATGCAACACCATACCTCAAAATATATACCGTTTATGTCTATATACACCACACAAAACCCACCACATCATGTACTATACTTAATATTAACTACACACCAGCATGTATACTGTCATACATGTCATAAACATCAAAATATATATCCCACAATGCACCATATACACCATACACTATACATCGTTTATATCATATCACTGCCATACTCACCACTACACACCATACAAACTCTTTTTATGTTGAAGCCCTACTAATACATCATACACGTCACTATATATTTCATACATAATGCAACATGTACAGAGTATTCATAGAGCTCAATACATAGCAGCATATACACCACTATACATGATACACCACTCACTATACGGGATCCGTACTATTAATCATACAGTATACACACACAGGCCAATACAGCATACACCTTATATACACAACTGACCATAGGTCACCGCATCATCCAACAATCATGATCAAAGGTCAGTATAAGCTCATCTAAACAGCACTATCAAAGGTCAGCTATTCGCTTATCCAAACAGCATAATCACTGGAGAGCATTATCCCACCCAAACAGAATGATGAAAAGTGAGTGTTAACTCACTCCAACAGCATGATCACAGATCAGCAATAGTCAGCTCAAACAGCATGATTAAGTGTCAGTATTAGCATAACTAGACGGCATGATCAAAAGTTAGTATTAGCCCACTCAAACAGCACGAACACAGGTTAGCAATAGCTCACCCAAAGATCATGACCAAAAGTCAGCATTAGCTCACCCACACAGCATGATCAAAGGTTAACACTAGCTCACCTAAACAAGGCGATCAGGATTAGTAGTAGCCCATTCAAAGAGCATGGCCAAAGGTAAGCATCAGCTCACCCAAACAGACCATTATAACCATGGTAGCATTATCCTCTCCCCAACATAACACCGATCCAAAAACACAATATCCAGCGTAAATACTTTTCGTTTTTTCCCATCTCAGAAATTAATATTTCTAACCCTCCAGACCATCTCTTCTTAACCCCCCCCCCCTTAAACTGTCCTTCCCAACCCTTACTACAATAAACCCCATTTAGTGTCCAGCATTTTAAACCTCCAACAAAATGGTTCCTCCAGGAACATTCGCCAAGAAAAAGCGTCGTGTCTTGCACGGTATTGTAATCTCTCCGTGATATAACCCCAGCCTTTCTGACACCATACCTCAAGCAACACCCGTAAAGCAACCCGTATCCTAATTTTCCCGCTCTTTCCAGCCGGCCTTTATGTTCGGTCGTGGAGTCCGGCCGGTGGCGCTGGGGTTCCGTCGGCTCTTGTGACGCGCTATCTTAGGCTTCTCGTTGCCACCTTCTGCTTCCACGACGGAGTCGTCGTCACCCATCATCGTCATCCCCACACCCGACACCCTCTAACGCGGGGAACGCCAGCTGAAGGGACAGCTGCTCTATGGTTCGCTGTCGCTCTCAGAACTCCCCAGTCGAAGTAAAGGTTTCCAGTTCCATGACGCTGAAAGTATTATGTCAACGTCGAAGGCTCTTCTTTCTCTCCCCAAAATTGGGCTTTAGACCAAGCTGTTCCGTCGCCTTTTTTTCCGATGGATACCTGTTTCGAGGCAGCGTCCCAGAGGGCCAAAACACACTTCAACACCCGCCTCAGTAGGTGCATCCTCTGAATAATTCTTCTGGGAGATGTTGAGAGACTCTCTGTTGATGGTCCAAACTGTTTCTAACAACTTAAGGCAGGCACAGGGCGGAGCATGTCCACGACCCCTCAGTTTGCATGCTTACTCAGTGAAGTGTACTAAGAGAACCTTCTGATTCCAATGTGATGTTTCACAAATTTCTCCCCGTCTGCTGTACCAATAGGGAATCATTTACGAGAGCAGACTGGGATCCATAGTCTCAAACACTTTCCATGTGGAATGGTCCCTATCCTAAGCGCTCCAGAGTGCTACTATCTAGCAGCCCATCAGCGCTCCAGAGCGTAAAGTCTCGGTGATTAATGTTATACGTGGTAGTTTTGACCTCTGACATGTCAGCGAGGGCTGGCACAGGTCTTGCATATTCTCCCTTCATGATACCACTATCGTTATACTATCAATATTGTTGGCGTGGGTTAATTAACACTATCTGTTGGCAGTATCGGGTCTGAAAATAAAAATATACAACGTTATCATTATCATGAATTTTACTTCATTATTTGATCATCAACATCACTTTTCCCCAGTCGTTATTTATATGACAATAAATATCCTCTTTAATATAGATATCATCAGTGATACTTGGCTGCACTGATATCGTCACACAAAACTGAACATTACTGTCTCGTATCTTGGGCAGTGAACGCAACAGAATTCTTTCCTCATGTAATAACGTTTTACATATGTCCACGTCCTCGTAGCCTGCATTGGTTGCGGAGGCGCCTCTCTAGCCTTGCACGTCCCGCATGCCCAACTCTGGTGAGGAACTGTCTAACCCTTTGAGCAACTCATTTCCTATGGAGTGTGGTTAACTCTCTCGTTTTGAAAACAGGAATGATGATATTGTGAATTCCCTTAGAGGACTGTTTTATGACAATGAAATGAGAACGTTCAAAGCCTCATGAATGACCCCCAACTATTCCTGCAATCAAAATCACATCAGTTCCTTCTTTCCCGTTCCCTCAAATACCTCCTCAATCCCGCAGAACCATGTTCAACAGCTACGTAATAACTCCCAACGTGCAACTTCATATCTCCCGTACTTCATACTCAACTCGAGGCCCTGCACACTACCATCTTTATTTCCCAGATCACAGCACTGTACACTCGACGACGATAGATTACACCTTAAATTTCTTTTATGGAAAAATTCTTAAAGGTAAACGTTACTGGTATAAGAGCATCCGCCAATTCAGAGGTGGTAATTGAAGAGGTATTTTGGTTCGGTAATGTTGGTAGAGATGCAACTGTGGAGTGCCATTTATGTAAAGCAGGACGAGCCAGAGGGACGTAGGACGCTTGGAGATACAGCGTCAGTATAGTAGTCCTGCCAATACATAACCCAGATTCATAAACAGCTTTTGCAGTATGTGGTTAAAATTTGCATGCAGAAGGCAGGGGAATATAGGGGTCCCATCTGACCTCCAGCATTCATAAGATGTCACATACAACCCCTACTCTCACCAATCTTTATAAATCTACATGAACTTATCATGAACATTTTGAAACAGTAGACACCTGAATTTGGCAAGGAGAAGGACATTCGTCCGCCAGACGCCTTTGAAAAAAGGGCAGCACGATGACCATACACAGGACCGTGAAGGATGGCAACCACACACTGAACTGTGGGGAAACACAGTGACACTTTAGTCTGTCATCCTGGTAGCGCCAGAGTGTTTGCATACTGCTGAACCGCATACGACTGTCACTTCGTCCCGGTACATGTCTCCAGAACAAGGGGTGCACAAGCCACGCTCAGGACATACTTGTACAGCCTCCTCCGTCACAACGTCAAAAACATGAGTGCAAAATGTTAGACCCAAGTCCGCAGCACAACATACCTTTCATTCGTAACGTCACGAATAAAGAAACGAAGCACGAGTGAAGGAGAGACTAAAATAGAGACTGGTAAAAGATATTACAGTTCACTTGGGGGGTGGGGAGCCAGGGCGGAGAAAGATGGGGAGATGGGGATGGGGAGAGACTGCCTGAGCTGGGTGAAGGGCCGTGCGACAACCCGGGGTGACACAGGGAAACCCGAGCCGCCCGCCAACAAACACCTGCTCTAAAAGGCTGTCTCCACTCCCTTAACGTCGGGGGACACGGCAGGACTCCCACTTTAGAAAAAGCCCCACTGGAAGGAGACCCGACCCCGCGTGTGACTCCTGGGGACGTGCGGGGGGGGGGGTTGTTTGGAGAAGATATAATCTACTTCCCGGACGAAGAGAAGATTTCTACTTCCCTTACGAAAAGGGTAGATATCGTCTACTCTGCATGAGGAAAAGGTATCATTATTTCCCCTGTTTACCTTCATCTACCTCCCTGTACAAATTGAGTAGACAGTCTACTACCCAATACGAATGTACATCATCTACTTCCCTGTTACCAAATTACGAAAAGGGTAGATACAATCTACCTCTCTGTACGAGAAAAAATAAACATTCAAAACTCATAATCAAATATACAACGTTAACAAATAAATGAAGCGTCATTGACTTTGGTCCACCATCATCGTGAGGGGGAAATCGTCAGTATACTTGGGAGTATACCTAAGTATATCTGGGAGTATACCTCAGTATACCTAAGAGTATACCCGTTAATCCAGGAGTATACCTCAGTATACGAAAGTATTCCTCAATATACATGGGAGTTGGGAGTACACCAAAGTATACAATCTCCAGTATACTCAACCCGGCCACCTTACCTGTAGTCCCAGCTGCCATCATCATACAACTGCAGCCGTATATCCACAGTAAAGCGATCCTTGTCTCGTGGTGCTGGCTTGCGCGCGCATGTGGCTGATCACAGGGGAAATGCGCATGGCTGGTTCTGAGAGTATACTCCACGCAGATCCAGGCCGCGGAAACAATACCACAGCAACATCCGTAGTACCACAGAAATAACGTAAGAAGCGCAGCAACAGTACCACAGCAGCTTGTCACAACCACATGAGCAGTACCACAGCACCAGGCACAATGCAGCAATCACGTCAGAACAGCAGCAACAGCACCAGAGCAACAAGTACGAACAGCAGCAACAGTACCACAGCAGAATGTTAAAAACAAGGTCCCAACTACACAAATTTACCAAATAACAGCAAACCGTGAAAGACAGGATCGAAACAGCAGCAACAGCGTCAAAGAACAGAGACAGCATCACAAAAATATGCCAAGGAGCAGGAGACAACAGCACAGCAACATGTCAGAACAGCAGCAATACCACAGCAGAATATAAAACACAGCATTAGCAGTGCCACAGGAACGTCACCACAGGAGCAATACTGAGAACCACGCGTCACAGCAGCAGCTGCAGCAGGAAGTGAAGTACTGCGCTACACACAGCGGTAAAACAGCAGTAAAAGTAACAGTACCCAGTTCCCCGCCGCAGAGAGAGAGAGAGAGAGTCTGGTGCAGTAAGACGTATCCCACATGCGCGTGTTACCCAGGGTGGGATGTGAGGGGGGTCGGGTTAGGTCATATGGGGCCATCATCGGCTCCCGGGGCCCCATGCGGGATGAAATGATGCAAGCCTTTATCTGTTAAGATCTTGTGCTGTTAAGTCGATAAGGAATAAATAAATACATAACACAGACTTTTTTCTCATGATACTGTAAATTACGGACATATTTGATATTTGCGGACAGCTCCCACAGTCAGTGGACGTGTGTTACGGGGAGAGAGTTTTACAATAGTGTTGCCCCGTCTCTTAACCTTGTAAATATGACATGTCTGTATTCTTATGTGTACAATCACACACACACACACACACCAGCCTAAGCCAGGTACCCATTTATCAACCAACCCCTACTGAAGGATGAACACCTGGGTTGGCTGTGGACTAAATGCCGCGCCCAGGATTCGAACCATGTGGGCCCGACCCCTGTGTGTGTGTGTGTGTGTGTGTGTGTGTGTGTGTGTGTGTGTGTGTGTGGACAGCTGACATACTTAGAAGAACACTGACCTTAAAGTTTAAACCTGGCATCATCCACAAATAAAGCTGCAAGAACATAGCAGAAATGAAAAAAAGTACAACTCTTTATTAACTCTGGCTACGCTTGATCCGGTCGCTGCTGGATGGGAATACCAAGAGGCGACAGAAAACTTGTTGCGTAAACTCTCTTCGTTTCTCTCCAACCAATTCGTCTACTGGATAACTTGAAGGTCTCCCGCAGCCAGTTTGCAAGAGCAGTCACAATGGCTAAGTGTTTTCCCTTCAAGTCTTTTTGCTACTTCAAATGTCTTCGTGGTAATATCAGTACAAGAATACTTGTTTCTGTTATATCTGCCTTCCAAGAGTTCACACACACACACACACACACACATACCAAAAAAAAAAAAAGTGCGCTTCGTGATGTGCGCTTCATAACTTGGTAGGCAGGTCCCTGATACCTCTATGGTCCCCTTACAGTGGTGAATTACTTAGTATTTTCCGTCTATATTGCAGATGACTCCCAACGTGAGTATTCACAGTCTAGCCAGAACCACTTTTGTGGCCAAATATCAGGATTTCATCTTTGAATCCAACAACTTCATTTCGTTTCTAACTTATTGTTTACATGTTTTGGGGTGGAGATCTATCAAAAGATGAATCACCATTTGTACACTTGTCACCACTACTACCAACATTATCACCCATTAAGCCTGTTACATCTATCTACTGATACCATGGTCACTAGTGCCAGTATTATCACCAGTCACCCTCAACACTAACGTTCATGATCCTTAAACTCACTATAATCGATACCAACACTGTCGACCACCACAGAAGACTCCATCATTCACCATCACTTGCGATATCACAGCTAGCATCATCACAACCACAGGCATCACCACCGGTGGAACCCTTCACCACCACTAACAAGCCAATCACCACTAGAAACCTTACCTATCATCACCACTGGAACCTCAACCATTTACACAACCTAAGCGAAGACCATCATCACCACCACCTTCAACAGCATAACTTACACTGGTTTCGGTGGCAGTCCTTCACCCCCTCACAGTTCGGGCTCTGATCAAACTACCTTCCTGAATGAGGACCTTGGTCTACTAAGCTGTTTCATGACGCTGAAGGTTTTGGTCTTATGATATGCTGAACATCGTAGCTGGGCTGATATACCTTCGAGGGCGCTGTTCAACTGCTGTGTAACTCGCTAATCGGGTCTTCCCGTTGTGTTCCTGAGATGTGCCAACTGCAGGTTAAGACAGCCTTGGCACCTTGTCTCGTGTGTCCCCTACAGCATCTTTGTTCTTCGGCGAATCTGTATCAATCTATCCAATCTCTTACTTCATCAAGGAAACACCAGTGTATGCAGATAAGGGATTAGCCCTTCTCGCATCTGTCTTCCAGTGAGTGGTTTCTGAGGTTCCAGCCCGGCCAAGTCAAGAGGTTTCACTGGATCGATGCTGGAAAGGGAGTTTGGAATGTTTTCTACCTCGGCAGTCTTTCTACCCGTGTGTGGTGCAGATGGCGCACAGTTGTACTCCAGCTGGTCAAGATCGAGTGTTGTGAAGTGTCATCATTAGTCAGTCTCGCTTCTCTCGTTATGACAGTTCTCAGTACCCAATCCCTCATCATATCACATATTCAGTGGCATCTTTATTGTGTTCTCTAAAAGCTGAGATCATCTGTCACCATCATTCCCAGACTGATGACACATCTTTCGATTTACGATCAAGTCCTGTTCCTATATTATACTCGGCAAGTGACCCTATCAAACCCCGTGGTCACACAGCCAAAGGCCTTCGAGAGCTATGTGTAAACCACACAAGTATTTTTTCTCTTTCAACGGCATCCAGAACCTTATCACAATGGCCGCACAGTTGTGAAAGATAAGACTGTCTTGCTGCAAACCTGTACTGTTCCCGGTTGAGTACGTTATCACATTCTATGCATACAGTCATTTTCTTTTATATACTCGCTCTCTTTCGAGCCCTTCTTACCTGCAATCTCAGCATTAATGGCATATATTCTGGAGTGACTTTGCGCCCTCCTTTGCGTAAAGACATCATCATCAATCTTGAAACTCCGCTGGATGACTGCCTGTGTCAAACCACTGTCCCTAAAGATGTTGAATAATTAGCAGTTTTCCATTGCTTTTCAACTGTTTTATCAGTAAGTAGAGACCTCCAGGAC
>JAUUDW010600991.1:0-11812 GCA_032361385.1 Panulirus guttatus | reverse complement strand
TCCAAAATAGTCCATCACTTCTCTGTTGCTCAAAGTAGCACAGCCTTAAAGCTGAAGAAATTAATCAGTTTCTCAGGTTTAGTAGTCCTGCTTTTTTAAGACAGAAAGGTAACGGAAAAAGGAAAATGAGAGATTAAAGGAAGTTCCACAGCTTCACTGTTCAAGGGAAAAAGGAGGTATCATAATGGTCAGTAACTGTGAGGCAGGCCTCCAAAGAGAATCTGTGGGAAACAGCTGCCAAATATGATTTACAAGTCAAAGCCCTGGGGGGTAGGTAGATATGAAGACAGCTCATGAATGCATCAGCCAAAATAAAACCAGTAGAACAAAGAAAAAGCAGCAACATCAAGGTGGACAGAGAAATAGCTAGGAAGAAGAAATGTCTGGGGAATTAATGAGACAGAAGGCCTTTAATTCTATCTATCTATCAATTCATTTCTCTGATGCCTGTTCCCTTCTGGAACTTCCTCAAGGGGGTGGCCATGGCAATAAAGTCTCTCTCCATAACTAGTGAACTCCTCTGCTGCTTCTTAGCCTTTAGTTCCCCACCCTTAACAGGCCACTGTCAAAGGGTAACTCTAGTGTAGTGTTTGCGTGTGCTCCTACCTAATGTTCCTATCGATACTCCCACTTAATGCTCCTGCCTAATGTTCTTACCTATTATTTCTACCTAATGCTTCTGCCTAAATGTTCCTTCTTACTACTTCTATCTACTGCTCCTACCATTTTGCTAAAAGGCAGGGCTAGCACACAGTACTCACCACAGGAAAATCTAGAGTTACAAAGAATGAGCTGTGTGAGTTAAGTGTTGTCAAATGTTATGAATAACAAGGAAGGATTGTGTATTTGTGGAAAGAATGCCAGCAGTTGATATGTCGGTGAGGCAGAAAGAAAAGACAGATACTTGGTTCAGAGGAGTGCAACTTGACAACCACTGAAGTGTTGACTCACTATGCAACCATCACCATACCCAAGCGGGTATTACAGGCTGCACCTCTCTAATCCGGCGTTCTGTGGTCCGGCAACTCCCATGGTCCGACACGTTTTGAATCTGCCGGCATTAGTTATTAGTTTGTGGATCTGTGACCAGGGCAGCGCTGTTAGCAGCGCTAAGACACCAAAATCTGTTTACACTGCAGCTAAGCTAATTAACACTCCTGTTAATTTCTTATATTAAGCTGTATTTTAGCTCTTCAGGATGTCATCCAAGAGAATAAGAGGTGCAGAAGATGGTGCTAGTGCTAATAAGCGTAAGCATAAATCATTATCTATGCTTGAAAAGGTGGAGTTACTGAAAAAATTAAATAAAGGAACCTCTGTAAAGACTTTGTGCGAGTACTATGAGATCGGATCATCAACTGTGTTATGACTTCGGGATCAAATTCTGTGATCCAGCAATGGCCAGGTCCCAATGTTGCCGGATTAAAGAGGTACAACTCGTAATGGTAATATACCTCCTTGGTCATTGGCTGCTTGCCAGCTACTACCTATCAAAAAGTACAGCAAGATACGAAAAATATACCTCCCTGGTCGTTGGCTGCCTACCAGCTACTACCTACCAGAAATTACAGCAAGATACAAAAAATAAAGACATTCACGAAGTGGCAACTGGAGTACTAAGTGTTATATATCTAAATGCTCTGTCTACTACTTCTACTTATTGCTCCTACCATTTTCACTAAAAGGCAGGGCTAGCACATAGCGCTCACCACAGTTACAAAGAATAAGCTGAGAGTGTTATGTGTGACAAGGAGAGACTGTATGTTTGTGGACAGAATACCAGCAGTTCACATGTGGGTGAGGCAGAAAGAAAGGCAGCTATCTGGCTCAGAGGAATGGAAATCAACAGCCACTGAAGTGCTGGCTCACTACACAACTGTCACTAACCCTCCAGATACCCAAGCAGGTAGTTTATACAGAGGTCGAGGAAGAGCCACCCCAAATAAATGAGCAGTACTCCAAACTGAAGCAAATGAGACCCCTATAGATATGAAACAGCTGTTCACAAAAGAAATAATTCTAACACCTATACAACACCCCTACCTTTTGGGAAGCAGATTTTGTAATGTTGATTATGTGGGCTTTCCAGAACAGAGTGGAGAAGGTAATACCCAATATATCAAATATTATTGCAGGGATGAATTGTGGTGCTCTAAAGCTGAACAGAGGAAAAAGTGTGACATTTACAAAATCAGAGGCATGAATAGCATTTTAGCACTAAAGAATTTAACTGTATTTCTGCTTCCCTATTCAGAGATAATGCACAAGCCTGAATTCAGGTAAGAGAAATGATCAGTCTGAGAGAGAGAATAAGTAAGGACCACATACAAAATGGAAATGTATGTAGTCTTAGAACTGTCCTTATGACTTAACATCTGAAGAAAGTGTTAACAATTTTTCAGCTGGTGGCTCTGGCTTACTTTAATGGCCTTAGCGAGCCTGGTAGTTGATAAGCCTTAAGCCCAACCAACCAGTGAGTTAAAGCATATAAATTTGAACCTCAGCATAACTGTGAAAGGGGTTAGATGTTGTATGTAAAGTGGACTCAGCAGTATTAGAGTGAATATAGTCAGATGTTGAAAAGATCATTCATGGGAAGAAGAAAGTAATAGGACAGAACCCTGAAGCACACCACTGTTGAAAAAGTAAGAGAGAGAGGTCACTCCTTCAGTGACTACAGCAATGAATTTGCTTAAGAGGGAGTTATGCATGAGGCTAGAAATAGATAAGTCAAAGGAAGAGAGTGTGAAAATGAAAGATTAATGCCATACACTGTTAAATTCTTCTGAGATGTCATGAGCCATGAGGAAGGATTTACCAAAATCTATATGGAAAGAGGACCAGAGAGGAGTCACATATGAGAGATAACTGGTAAATTTTGCATGATGAAAACAATAAAAGTGATCAGTTTTACATTCTCAAATTTCCTGCCCATGTATGAACAGGCTGGTGCTCTCTATTAGCATACATGCAGTCAGTAACAAGTATCCAAATACCTTAGAACCCATACATATCTAAATAACAGAATGGTACCTAGGTAGAGTTCAGGTGAATACAGGAAATAAAAGAGGAACTTTTACTAAGATTCACTAAAACACAATTGCTTTATGTTGTAATGCAGCAGTACCTCTTTTTATCTTCATATATCATTTACAACTTACAGTGAATATGTGGTGCTGCATGGAGCACAGCATGAGTGAATGCTGTTGAGGCAGCTGGTGTCATGTGTGCCATCACTGGGATCTTATGTTCATTATTACTTCTACTGGTACTGGAGAAAGGTCCATTCTCAGTAAACTTCTTCCTTAATGAACAAGGAGGAACTGATGATAGTGCTGGCTTACAATTCAGTTAAACATTTTTTTCAAGGTAACATGCTTCTGGGTGGATTTTTGCAAACCTTAGAAGTGGGAATATAGACTGCACTGACCCATGAGGTCTTTTGTACAAAATTCCCTTGATATCATTTATAAAGCTAATTAATGTTTCAAAGACTTCTTTAGCCTTTTGAGTAGCACTAACTAGACAAAATCAAAGATATCATCAAGTGGTCAACTCATAAACTTCTATGTTTAGAATGGGATATTCATGAAAAAGGTGAATAAGGCGAACATTTCAGATAACAGCTATCCAGATACCATGTTACTGACTGCAGATATTACATGGCATCTGCAACTGTACTTATCCTGCAAAAAAATCCTGAATCCTTTCAGTTACCTACAGATTACCATGATGGGAGGAGATCAAACACGTGCTCTGGAAAAAGACAGGGCTGGTATAGAAATGTTTTCAAATCTCCTTTCCACATGTGAATAAACCAGTCTTTTCAAGATGCATATGCAGATGTCATTAACACTTGCAATTCTAATCAGCCTGTCGCTAAATCCTTATGCCTCCAAGTTTCCCACAGATAATATTAAAAAAAAGGTAGCCTATGGCACTAGGGGATGGAGGGCTCCTGTTCTCTTAAATAAATTCCCACAAAAGGTATGTGTGGATTCTAAGTTATGTGATGTGCCTGCATCACACATCATTTCTCTAAAATATTCTTCCTCATTTCGCAAACTCTATTTTATTACGTCAGAAGCTTACCATTCTTGTCTAAAAAACTCATGTTTTAAACAGACCCTTCTGTAGCAACTACTTACTACTTACAAAACAGCTTATCATTCGACCTTATACTATATTCCAAAAATCCTTATTGACCTTCTCTCAATCAAATTGGGTAAAAGTAAATGATGAATATCTGAAAGTGTTACTGAAAAAGTGAGAAAACTGACAGCCAAAAAATCTGATTATAATATGGAAATGGGAAGGAAGCAGTTTGTAAAATACAGAACTGCATGTTGAAGTGATATAGAATGCCATAGAGAGAGGGAGATTCTGAATATGTAAGCCTGCACCTAAATGATAAAAATAGAATCAAGACTAGGAACCAGCTACAGATGAAAGTAGAAGGAACAAAGGAAGTCATGAGACAGAATGTTTGAAGTACACTACAGTATGTCCAAAGTATTTGAAAAAGATTGCATGGTCCACTGTCCTGTAGTCATTCATATTATATCTAATAAAGACTGATAAGACTGTATTTCCATTTAATTATCATCCTATTTTCAAAAATTGAGATAAAAATCATAAACTTAACATACAAAACATTATTCTTACATACCGGTGATGAAAGTTATGTTTTTGAATGCATGGCTTTTTATCATATTTTTCTTCCCATCTACCTGTCCATCCTTCAGCATAATGTTGTAAGATGTAAGCTGATCCCACTTTTGATCCTTCAGCTATGCATCAAATAAAAATAAAATGCAATTAATTTTCTACAGGCTAAGAAAGCTGATAACACTGTACCTGCAGTAGGGCTACATATAAAATGATAAGAAGCCATTACTGTAACATAATAAACAATTTCATTCATACCTTCCTTGCAGTACTAAAAATTTTGAATCACTGCGACATCAATAAGTGGAGGGACCAAGGAGAAGGGAGAGACCAAATCGGAGATGGAAGGATGGAGAAAAAAAGATTTTGAGTGGTAAGGACTTGAAAATTTTTGGAAGGTGAAAGGCATGCATAGGATAAAATGAACTGGAAATATGTGGTATTCATGTGTTGACATGCTGTCATTGGACTGAACCAGGGCGTGTGAAGCAGCTGGGGGGGGAAACCATGGAAAGGTCTGTGGGGCCTGGTTGTCAATAAACTATGGTTTTGGTGCATTACACATGACAGCTAGAAAATGGATGTGAGCAAATGCGGCCCTTATTTGTCCATTCCTGGTGCAATTTTGCAAATGCAGAAAATGGCAATCAAGTAAGAAAAAATAATACATGTGTACCTAAATCCATAAAATAATCTCTCGTTACATAGAAAGGTAGCTAACTGAATACCTATCTCCTCCATACTTTGCCATCCTTCTACAACTTCACAAGTCTCATACTCCCCTCTTTTTCACAAGAGGAAAAAATCTTTTTACACCAAACTGCCTTTCCCACTGCATCAAAGTGGCATCTGGAAGAAATTATTTCCACACATCTAGTCTCTAGCTCTCATGTATAATGTACCAAATCCAAAGCTTACCATCCACAGCAATGCCCCATAGACAACTCCATGATTTACTATGACCTATTCACATGCCCTAGTTCAGCCCATTGACAGTACATTTCCACATACCACATCAATCCTGTTCATTCTATCCTATGCAAGATTACTGGTATCCTGAATGTTCAGGCCCTGATATTCCAAAGCCTTCTTCACTTCATCCCTCAATCTACTTCTTAGTTTCCCCCAACCCATGCTCCCTCAAATTCTGACACATTGATCTTTTTAGTCAGTCTTTCTTCCCTCATCCTCCTAACATGATTTAATATGTGCCTATTATCTCATCTTTTGCTTGATTTTACAAAGGTTTTAAGTAAAATGCAGAAGTCAATCATACAGTAATGGAACAAGAAATGAATAGGAATACTTATCAAGGAATTTCTACCAAAAAGGAAATTCAAAGTAGCAGCAAAGGGAACCATGCATGAAAAAGATTTTTTAATCAGCTGAACCTCAGGGAAAAATACCATCCTTAATATTGTTATAATACCAATACCATATACATACAGTGAAGTAAAAGAAAGTATAGACTAATTCTTGCAGATGACACAAAAGTAAAGCAATAAGAGCAGAGAACAACAATGAGAACTAGAAGAGACAAATGTAGCATTCAATAAGCAGAGAAGAATCTAATTTAATGAAACTGAATTCGAAAAATATAGGTCAAGAAAAATTAAAAATGTAACAATGACACCCTAAAAAGAAGACCAGCATAGAAAGGGATAAAATGTGTGGGAAACTTAGAAGATGTATTCAAAGATTTAACAGACATCTCAAATGGGAAACTTGAAAGCAAAGAAAATAATAAGAGAGTTCTCTTGATTCAGGTACTAAGTAGGACAATAATGAAATCTTTCATTATAAGAGATAGAAAGGTGAAGTTGAAAATATTTAATGTACACATAAAAGCAAAACTGAATGCTAATAAATTTTATGGTCACCAACCAAACAAGCAGAAAATATTACGCTAGGAAAAATTCAGGAACACTTCATAAGTAAAACTGAGAGGATGGAACACCTGAAATAGCTTGAAAGGCAAAAAGAGCTGCTGTTGTGTAATCAGCTGCAATTGTACAGTCTTGAAAGAACAAAGGAAATATATGTGATAATCTGTGTGAAGTAGTAAACAAAAGGACAAAAATTAAGCGTACTGGTACTAACTATATATCTCTGATGCCTATTCCCTTTGGGAACTCCACTAAGTGAGTGGCCACGGCAAGAGTCTCTATATCTGGTGAACTCCAGTGCCACTTCTTAGCCTTTAGAGACTATCCTTTGAAGGCCACTGGCAGCGGGCAACTCTAGCATGGTGTTTTCAGAGGTTCCTACCTACTGTTCCCACCAACTACTACTACCTAATGTGTCTACCTAATGTTCCAACCTACTACTTCTACCTAATGCTTCCAGCTGATGGTCCTACCTACTACAATCTAATGCTCCTGTCTAATGTTTGTACCTGCTACTTCTGTCTAATGCTCCTAACATTTTGGCAAAAGGCAGGGCTAGTGCATGGCACTCACCACAGAAAAATCTAGAGTTAGGAAGAATAAGTTCTGTGAGTTAAGTGATTATCATGTGTTATGTGTGACAAAGAGAGATTGTATGTTTGTGGGCAGAATGCCAGCTGTCCACATGTGGGTGAGGCAGAAAGATAAGACAGCTACCTGGGTCAAAGGAGTTCAACTTGACAACTACTGAAGTGCTGGCTCACTCCGCAGTCGTCACTGACACTCTAGATACCCAGGCGAGTAGTACCAGTAATATATCTCCCAGGTTGGTGGCTGCCAACCAACTACTACCTAAAAATTGGAATCAACAACTTCACATATGGGAAGAAACAGTGATTATATCTGTAAGTATTCTAAGGAATGTAGTAGCATAAAAAAATATCAAGAAAAAATACATGAATACCCTACATGAAGGATGGAGATGTTATTTAGTGTTTTACCGTGTTAAATAAGGAACATCTGTGGAGTAAGCACTAAACCTGTCAAAAGAAATTTAAACAGATGGTTACATAAAGAAAACAAATTAATGAAGACCTGATGAATACAAAAGAAAGAATAACTACAGATAAAATCACTAGGCTCTAAAGGTAATAAGCAGATAATCATTTACTAACCCTTAGATATCAGATATTATATACTATGGTTCTTTGACACAGCACCAGATAAAATACTGCAACAAAATTAGAGCTCATGGCATAGGAAATTGATCCCTACATGGCAAATAGATTGGATTACAGATTGGAAACAATATGTGTTACTAGATGAGGAAGCATCTGACTTGTTAAGTGTGACAAGTGGGGTACCACAAGGTTCAGTCCTAAGACAAGCACTATACCATCAAAAATATCCATCTTAGCTCTTACAGACAGTGACCTCTCCTTCCACACACTCCATATTCCACTCAGAGGTGCTACCTCCTCATCCTGCCTGTGGTTCACCTCAGTTTCCATGGTTCTAACTGCTGCCATGTCCACTCCCAGGTATCTAAAACTCTCCACGTCTTGTAGGTTCTCTCCATTTAAACTCACACTCAAACCAATCTGTCTCTCTCCCACATTCAACCTTATAACCTTACTTTTAATCAAAGTAACTTTCAACTTCCTCCTTTCACAAACTCTCTCAAACTCAGAAACCAGCTTCTTACATTTCTCACTCAAGTCTGCCATCAGAGGTCTGTCATCTGCACACAGCAGCTAACTTACCTCCCTGGCCCCTCACCCACAACATAATGCAGACCTCATCCCTTTCTTCAAGACCCCTCACATTTACCTCTCTTATCACCCCAACCACAAACAGATTAAACAGCCATCACGACATTGACACAGACCCATCTCTACCTGGAACCACTCACCCTCCTCCCTTCCAACTCACACTTGTTTTACTCTATTGATAAAAACTCCTCGCTTTTTCCAGTTGCTTTTCTCCCATGCTATATATTGGGCATCTCTTTCAACCATATCATACACTTTCTTCTAATCCATGTGTGAAACATTCAAATCCCTCTCTTTCTCTAAGTATTCCTTATACAAATTCTTCATAGGAAACACCTAGTCCACATATCTTCTACACTCATAAAGCCACACTGCTTTCTCCTAATCTTAAGCTTTATGCATGCCACTACCCTCTCAGTCACCACTCTCCCAAAAAACTTAACATGCATTCTCAAGAGACTTTTACCTCCATATCTTTAGCATTCACTTGTCCCCTTTGCCTGAGGTGTATCCAGACATTTTTTATTCATTCTAAACATTCAAAACAAAGTGTGCATAACTGGCACTTCATATCCAAAATCCTCTCTCCTTTAAACTCCTTTTCACCCAAAAGTGGACCAGAAATAGATGCACCTTCACGCAACCTTGTTTAAACTTACCAAGGTCAGCTGATCTACTTTCAAGCATTTGATTTACAGTTAACAATGCCCTTGTTTGATTAATTCTGTGTAGAATTCTAACAGCTTTTTATCCTGTATCTTAACATCATATATAGTTGTATTACCAACACCATGAGGCACCAATACATGCTTACCTAATTTCTGCAATATTTTCACCTTCTACATATTGGTAAGAGCAACATCTTTCCCCTTCACAACAAAACACTACTCTTAGCACATTCACTCATATGTTTTTGGATGCCATTTTAAAGGCAGATTTTATGAAAATATGACATGAGAAAACAGAGTACATATGGAGCACTACTACTAAGCATTATGACAGTGAAGACAGTGATATATGCTGAAGCTTAGCAATGTAAACAATGTGGCCAACTCTGGAAACTCATAATCAAGCCTAGCAATGTAAACAATGCGGCCAACTCTGGAAACTCACAATCAAAGTTGAAAGTAATTCTAAATGTGTTGATCTACAGATTTTAGTTTGATTTTCATACCTCAATCAATTTTAGCAATCTTAGAGAATACAAGAGATACCATTATTAGCAAATGCGCTAAGTATATAAAATTGCAAGACCCAGACATTAAGCTGAACAAGTATAAAACTGACCTTGAGTCATTATAGTGCACTTAAGGCCATGAGAAGTTATAGGGTGGGAAGGGGAAGGGGGTGTCAATTGCATGAAGTCATTCAACAGGTGTCTGTATTTGAATCTTTCATCAATTTATAATTAACTCCAGGGTTATACCTTCCTAAGCACTTAGACTTTAGCAGATCACAAGCTAAACTGCATAAGATAAGCAAATAAAAGGCAGAATCCATTTTATTGCTAGTTACATACATGTTTTTCATTTCTATTAGATATATTTCATATTATCTAATATTCACACCAGCCTCTGCATTCACATGAAGCAAAACTTAAATTTCTTTTCAAATTTTATATCTCTAGTTTCTTACCTTTAAGGTAATCATCAAACTCTATCACTGGTATCCACTTGTTGAGGCTTGCAACATCAAAGAAATTTTTCCATGGTGCATATAATCCATACTGCATATTCTGCCAGTGGTACAGATTTCCCCATGGTGGAAGTACCTAATACAGAACAAGAGATAAAAAATCTAAAAAATGGGGCTCTAAGGGACTGAAACCATTTCTCTTCCATACGCAAAGTCTTGTGAACATTTGAGAGAACACTTTCTTGATAGAGGATTTAAACAATTTGCCCTCCAAATTAAAGTGTATACATGAGGAGTCACCCCTCTGACCACCATTAAACATATGAAGCTGGCTCATGCATGTTCATAGGAACTCAACAACCATACAACAGTTTACCCATTTTTCACTAACCACTGGTGCCTGTGTCTCTGGCCTATTAACGTCAGGAATATTTTTGTCTTCTAAGGAGAATGGGGGAAAGGAAACGAAAATAAACTGGTACTCATAAAGTTTTGAAAATGGTACATAACTAGTTTTTCATCCTTCAACACCTATATTCCTCATCATGAGAATGAGCCCTAACAACATCTTAGAGCATAGCCATATGAACCTAAAGAAAAATTTAAAGAAAACTAAAGAAAAGGGCCTACCCTTAATGACAATTTGGTCCCCATTCTGGATCATACCTAATGCCATGCAAGGAAGGTCAAGAAACAGATCCAAACAAAGATATATGTTGACTAACAAAGACTCCTCTTGCTCATTTCATCCATAAAGAAGTTTCTAAACACTTTCAGTCCTAACTATATTAAAAATGTTGTTTCCTCTAACAAATTCTAGCAAAACCTGATACACTGTACTGAAAAATAATATCATGAGCTATTCAAATAGCATGAATCTTTTAAACAAAGCATGTCACAGACATTCAAACTTTAATGTGATGTTTAGGTATTTAAACAATGGTACACTGCTGCCATTTAGAGACATCATATACCCAATGACTCACTTTTTTTTTCTTCTGCTCTATACTGCATAGTATATGGATGGGGGCCCATACTGGGAAGCTTGCAACTCCTACCATGATTTTCTCTGGGTAACTGAGCCTTATACATACTTCTGTGGGCTGGTTAGAGTCAGAGGTGATATATGAAATCTATACATTCCCCTTGTGTCCTGTAAAGGATCCATTAGTTTCTTCAAAAGCATGTAGAAAAATTCAAAAAGAACAGAGGACATATTTTGAATTCTATTGAACATTGTATGCTATATACATTGTTAGGAGTAAAAGGGGTTAAAAATGATGTAGAAGTCAATGTTCTTACTTCATGGACTCTGGCAAATAGCCATGGTTGTGAAAAGAGTATGAACTCCTTGATCCAACCAGAGACATTCTTTGGTGATAAGGGCATGAAGGAGTCTGGATGAACAAACAAATGTTATTTGTTATTCGTGAGAGACCACGGAAATTTCTACGTCATGACTAAACACAAAGATTGATCTTCCAAGGGGAAAACTTTCCAACAATGTGTAAAAAATCTTATTCCTGAACTTAATCATTTAACTAGTCTTTAGAAAGAAACATCAGATATGGATGATCTTCAGCAATATAAAAATGATCTTAAATTTCAGTAAACTTTATTGTCTGGAGCAGGGGTTACCAAACTTTTGAATCTTTCACCCATTACAGACTTATTAAGACTTCATCAGTGTTCAATCACATACTCAGTAAATAATATTTATAAATCTTATTTAATATACTTGATTGCTGTTTCCCATGCTAGCGAGGTAGCGCCACGAAACAGACAAAGAAAGACCTATCCACACACATACACATATATATATATACATCAATCCACATACATATATATAAA
>JAUUDW010600880.1:0-11812 GCA_032361385.1 Panulirus guttatus | reverse complement strand
GGTGGGGGACTGTGCTCTCTCTCTCTCTCTCTCTCTCTCTCTCTCTCTCTCTCTCTCTCTCTCTCTCTCTCTCTCTCTCTCTACTAGCATCAACCGTGGTGTTGGTGGCCATATCCTTCAGTCCCTGTTTCTCCCACAGCACCAGGAAAAGGCGACGAAGAGACCGCAATCGTTCACACCCATCCTCTAGTTGTCATGAGTAATTCACCGAAACGACAGCCTCCTATCTACAAACAAACATTACAGAACTAACCGTGGTTTCATATGCCCGAGTTCAGTCTGTTATCAATAAGTCGCCCCTTAAAAAACACGTCGCCTCAGTTCACTCAGTCCCATGCACCTACTTCACCCTCCTGCTTGTTGCGGCCCCAAACACAGAAAATCCTCTTCACTCCACCCTTCCATCTCCAGTATGATCCCACCTTCTTCTTTCCCCTCCACTTTTGACATGCACATATCATCGCTGTCAACCTCTCCTCTCTCAGTGTTTCCGTATGTTTGCCAAACACCTGCAGGATCTGTACACGTACTGATGATAAATAATACTAAAGTTTTCATCCATAAACATACATTACTGAATACAGCTTTATGATTGATTGCACGTATCATTTCGGGTAATAGAAATTCTGTTGATATAGAATTAATAGAAAAACCTGGCCATGATCTTTCTAATCATGGCCAGGTGCATAAGCACCAATAATCACCTATCTCTCGCCATCCGATTTCAGTTTCTCCTACATCAATCTAGAGTTTGCTTCCTTGCAGTCTGTCATACGCTCCCACAGTTCTTGCTTCAGAGGTGCTACTCTTTCCTTAGCTTATGTCCTCTCAGCAACTCCTGACTTCACTCCCAAGACATATTAAAACCATTCTTCCCCTTTACCCTTGAACTTTGTTTCACTCAGAGCCAGAATATCCAGGTTTCTTTCCTCAAACATACAGTACTACCTATCTCTCCTCTCTTTTCATCTTGGTTACATCTACACACATTCAGACACCCCAGTCTGAGCCTTCGCGGAGGATGAGCAATTCCTGCCTTGTTTCTTCTGTTTCCTCTTTTATAAAATGAAATACAAACATATGACGACAACAGTGCTAATTTACATGAAAGCGTCCTGGTTTTATCCTGTATCTTAACACAAAATAAATTTAGTTCGAATTACATAAGGGCAAGTGAGTTTCTATCTAATGCGTTATACAGTCACTGGACATACATCACAGAGAATCTTTTATGCAGATTAAGGGATGTACGCAGTGCAGTTGAAATCCGGCCCTAACAGTACCATAAAAACTTCACGATTTACCCCAATGAAAATATATCAGGATTTTCAAAATCTGTCCACTTTCTGTATTTTGCTATTGGCACTCATTTCTTTTCTAGGATTAAAGGAAGCCAAACCATTCTCTTTCATAGCCTTAGATAAACAAAGGATAATTCGTTTGCGTAGTTTCGGGGGATGGAGTGTGGGAGAGTGTGTGAGTGGCCAGAGGATGTGTTAAGGTCGTTCATGACTGGTACCATTACCCCTGCTGGGAGAGAGATAAGAACAAAGTAAACAGTTGCCCACTCTCAGGGACCTTTAACAGGGGTTGGAGTTCGCATTTACAGAGAAATCAGAAGAAAAAAGAATCCATTTTGGTCAAGCTTTTGTTCAGTGGACGGGGTTTATTGTAAATGAAATGAAAGTAAAACTCATGTTACAGTTAGACGATATTGAGCAGCTTTCCTTTACTCTTCATTGTGCCTATTTCCTCCTACGTATATCTTCAACAAGTGCATATATAATGTAAATTGTATTTGCGATCAATTCCGCTGCATCGTAATTACCTCATATCCCATCTTCTGATCTCTCATTCTGTTAGTGGGTTATGAGCTCATGGAGCAAATCTGTCTCTTTTCTTCTTTGTCTCCATTTGACTGGGTCGTTAGAGCAGAAGAAGAGATGGGACAGGGAAGGTGGACAATTTGAAATGGAAGGCAAGACTGAAGCGTAGAGATGTATGGTGAAACTTTTTGGTGCATGTTGGTGATTATCTGGAAGTATATTGTTGGTATCTTATCTATATACCCTTGACAAACTGGGGTTTTGCAAGTGTTCATGTTGTATCTTTTGGTTTCTTGAAGGCTTACTAACATAAGCTAAACATTGTTCATTGTGTAAATCGCTGGGTGACTGGAGCCTCCCTAAGTGTTATGAAGCTTCCAGGGACACAAAGGTGCTCCACGTTTGAACTGTTGTCGAGATCTTGGATTTGTGTGTAGGTTGTTTCATTTTTCTCTGCAAGTCTTCGCCATATTTTCTGAGCTGTTTTTCTTTGGTTTGAGCCGATTAGTTTGATCTTAAGTCGTTCATGTTGTTCTACGGTTTTTTCATGGTAGGGTTATTCTTAATTTGTGACGAATCGCAGAGCCTTATTTTGTATCCCCTGTAACTTCAACATGCGTGATTTGGAGACGAGGAACGTAAGTATACGTAAAAAAGTTAGGACAGAAATTATCATGGCCTTGATTCGGTGTAATTTCTAGTTCTCTGAAAAATGCCAGAATCAGTGCAAACTGTCAAGGACAGTTATCGCTGCGCGAATCTCTTGCTGATATGACACTGTAGTCCCACCATTAGTGAGCTTGAACGTGGAGGAAGTCTTGGAATATACCGGAAAAAATATATAAGGAGAACACTAAAGGGTATGATTCCCTAGTATAAGGTTCGTGTTGCTGATGAAATTTCTTCGTATGTTCTGAAGATGTTTGCAGATACACCTGAGAAACCTTTTGAAACATTATATGAGATATTGCTGAAGAAGGGCAAAGTGTCGAAAGAGTGGGAGGGCAAACGTCATACCTGTCTATAGAAAAGGTGACCAGAAGGATGCACTCGGTGAGTTACATACCAGTGTCCCTAACGAGTAGAGATAATCAGAAAGCAAATGGAGAACATCTTTCAGGGGATACACTACCTAAGTGAGTGAAACACGATTTTAGGGAAAGAAGGTCAGGTGTAACAAACCTTTTAAACTTCTACGAGTGTGTTAGACACATGAAAGGCTGGGTGGATTTTCTGTATTTGGAATGCCAGAAAGTTTTTAAAACTGTAACACGTAGGAGGCTGGTAAAGAATCTGGATGCTCAGGCAAAACTAAAGGGATATTCCTTTGATGATAAAATATTGTCTTGGTGGAAGAAATAAAAGGATCTTCTCAGAGGAGCAATTTTTGAATGAGTTGAAGTCACCAGTGACTTGCTGCAGGGGTCTGTCCTGAGACCACTGGACTTATTGATTTTTGTGAATTACTTTTTGAAAAGGGTTAGACTGCTACCTCAATATGCTTCCCGATAATGCTAAGATCATAAAGAAGTACGAAGCGAGGAGGATTACATATCTTTGCAAGGGAACCTAGAAAAAATCCAAAGTTTCGACCCGGGTGAGTAGAGTCAATAATGAGGATGGGATGCAGTGAAAGGGGTCCTCGTTATGGATTATCCATCAGGAAATAATTTGCAGGACGATGTGTAGAGGAGAGACTTGGGGAGTCAACATCGTACCAAACCTGCCGCCAGAGTCCCACCTTTCGAGAAGATTAAAAGGAGACAAACTGTCGGCTGGTAAAAATCATGATTATATGCATGTACATATAGGAAGATATATCGAGCAAGCTCCTCACATGCTAAATTAGGCCACAACTAGAATATACTTCTCAAGTTTGGTCGCCGATCTTAAAAAAGCACCATGTTCAAACAGAGAAGGTACAGAATAAGGCAGCAAAGACGGTACCAGGATTTGATGAAATTTATTAAAGGGAAAGGTTAGAGGCCTCAGATTTGTCCAAGATGGAAGAGAAAAGAGTAATGGGTGACCCGATGAAACTATTAAGTTTTAAACTAGATAGGTGACGTAGGCAGTGAGTATGTCTTCGACAAATACAAGGGTAGATCAACCAGAGGCCAAAGCATGAAATATACACGAATTAAGCAAGTAGCTTGTTAGAAAATATCTAAAGCAGTATTTTCGTATTATGAAAGCAGTAAATGACTGGAATATATTTAAGGAGATATACAGCACACAATGGTTTAAAAAGCTGCATGACAGTGGAGAAAGTTTAATAGATAGGACCCCACGAGCATAGAACTCCTTACTCGTACAACATAACTCACACACACACACACACACATATCCTTGAGATGCGTTTTATGGTCACGCGTGGTTCAGTGAAACTTCCGCCGGGATTTACTCGGAATTGAGGAGAAAGATTTTGCTGGGCGACTAGGCTGGCTGATTATTCGTAACATCAGCAATCTCAGTGATTTTCCAGCCAAAAGAAAATTGCACCAGTCACCACCTGCCCCCGGCAGCAGTAACATGGTGGGATCATAGATGTAATCTTGACTGAGCAGCTCACGTGACTCCAGCGAGTTTCATCTTGATAGAAAGGAAGAGTCTTATTACAGTAAAATGTTATGCTTTGTGCCTCATGAGGACCCAGTCTACATCCAGGGCGTTGCTACACACTCCAGGGACTGAGCAGCTGTAAAGAAGAACTATAATGCAATCTTCTTTTGTCTCACGGTAATGAAGCTATTTTCACGTGTAAACCGTAGTGAGAAGCCATGTCAAAGGATGCCAGTCTCCCCGTCCAGCAAGATGCATCCAAAGAACATTCTCATGCCACATTGCCTCATTCTCTCCTCTTATTTTTCAGTTATCTTTAGCTGTACTTTTATTCAAGTCGGGTGGATCACCCACATGTAGTTTCGCAGTTCGTTCTCTCACACATCCTCTCTCTATGTACAATATGTTAGTGAATATGGTCGTCCATGCTGATATAAACATTTCTTAGTTTCTTATTAAGTACAAGAACTGAGGTTAAATGTTACATTCATACCTCCACCGTCACACTTGGAATTCTTCCATTACTCATTTAAAAAACCTTTCTTTGGCATTATCAACCGACATACTGTATCTTTCTATCTCCTTTGTTGTCAACTTTATGATAACCTTAAGCATACTGCCATATACATTCACCAGTCTATCATCTGCAGTGCCTCCTGCATGAATATGTCATCTTTTAAGACTTTTTCCTCCATGTGCTTTTTCATTATCATTATTCATTTACACGCTATATCTTTCTCTTACTTTTGCTGTTTACTCTCTTTTTCCTGTTTCCGATTATACTTCGGAGGTTATTCATCTCAAGTGATGTTATTTTTCCCTTTCCATACATCACCCAAACAAGAAGAGTAAACGCATCGTCATTTATTGCTCTATATTTTCAATATGATAGTTGGTTCTCTACAAACTCATGATCTAGCAGCAAATATTGCAACATTCCCAGTTCTCTCTAACATTTCCTGTTCCAGGTCAAGCCTCTGGGGGAAAATGTTTACTTGAGTGTTTGCAGTTTTAAGATAAACGGACCAGTCAGGCAGCCACTCGTGACTTACTGTAGCCAGAGCTGTTTAGTCAGCCTCCAGAGAGTTACAACCGGCCTGAGAGTTACAGCAGCACAATATGTCTCTGTTGAGTTACAGCGGGGCGTTAATGTATCCTGAACTGTGAGCTGTAACAAGCCTTTGATTATCATATTTTTTGCGAGTTCTGGCGCCAATTTTATGTTGCTACTCCCAACACATTCCTTTTCCCTCACACCTCTACAAAACAGCCATGCTTCTCTACACCTGCTTAAGAAAAAAGAACATAAACCCTTGCACTTCCCCAACTCTCCTTTGATCCGCTACACATCCCAACACCTACCCAACACTCCTATTATCCACTACTCCTTCCTAAAACTCTAATGATCCCAAGCACCTCCATACAACCCATGATCGCTTACATCTCAACACACATATGATCTCCAAAATGCCCATTATTCCCTTTGCTTCCCCAGCATTTTCCAAGAAAACCCAAGCTCCTAAATTCTGAGCATATCAATGATTCCAATACCTCCCAGACACAACCATGACCTACACTTCTCCACATTTTTCTAAAACATCCATGCTGCCAAGCGTCTTAACTCACAGATGTTCCCAACACTACCCCATTACCTCCCCAACATACCAGTGCTCTCAACACTTTCCCGACACACGAGTACTCATACTCTACAGCACCATCCCAACATACTTGCGTTTCTTAACATCTCCCTGACACACCTAGGGCCCCATACACCTCTCCCACACCTCCTCAACACACTTATGATCCCCAACACCTCAAAACACAATGATTCCCTACACCAGGCAACACCTGCAACTTAACCATGATCCACTGCACCTCTCCAACACACCCATTTTCCCAAGCACCTTTTCAAGACAGCTCTCTCCGAAACCTTCCCAACACTCAAATGAGCTTCTACACCTCCCAAACACCTCTCCACAACACTTAAAGTCCCCTACATCTCAACACACCCACAATTCTTGCGTCATCCAGATACAGCCATGATTCCCTACACCTTGCCAAGACACCCATGATCCCCTAAACCTCCTTAACAATTCTCCAACAAAACCATAGCTCTTTACTCTTGCCAGACACTCCTATAACCTCTTACACTGCCCACCATATCTATAATCTCCTACACCTCCCCAACATACCTATGATCTTCTACATCAACACAGCAAACTTATGAATCTCTATAGTTACCATTACACCTATGATTCCCTACACCTAATCAACACATCTATGATCCTCATCATCTACCCAGCACTCAAGTACACAACACGACTATGATCATCTGCACCTACCCAAGACATCTATGGTTCCTTGCACCAACCCAACACACCTATGACCCCTTAAACTTATCCAACGCACCCTCGAGCCACTACACTTACCAACACATCTGTGATCCCTTACACCTAGCAAAAACACCTATGATCCTCTACACATACCTGACACATCTATGATCTTCCTACACCTACCCAACACACCTATAATCCCCTACACCTGCCCAACACATTTATGATATCCTACTCTTCAACACCCCTATGGCCCTTTACACCTCACTAACACATCTGTGATCTCCTACACCTACACAACATACCTATGAACTACACCTACCCACCTCACCTACGAGCCTCTACACCCCCTAAACACACCGATCATTCCTTACACCTATCATCTTACCTATTATTCCCAAGACCTGCCCAGCACACCTATGATCCGCTACACCTACATGACATGCCAGTGATCCCAAACTCTCCAATCCACCTATGATCCCCTATACCTCTCAGCACCTCCCCAACAACGAAAATTCTCATTTTTTCCCAGTGCACCAATGAATCCCACACATCTACGACAGATATGTGATATCCTACGTTTTCCAAATACCTCCATGTTTTCCTAACGACCATCATATATATCTCAAAGCTACATTTTTTCCTCACAGCAGCTTCCCAATGCATCCCAGTCTCATCTATCCTTTCCTCATCCACCCTTTCTTTCTGTCTTGCCAACTAATGAAAATTTACAAACATTCCTCCCTTTACTTAACAATTTAGTACCTTCCATCAGTTTTGCAAATTGAAAATCATGGTATGTTACCTTTGTTAGATGGCATGATTTACAGGGGTGGAAACAGAACCAACCCATGTATGCTCATATATCCATTATCATTCAGCTCAACATGACAGAGTTAAATAATTATGATTCCAGTCCATGTTCCTTAGGGCATTACTTATATGCAGTCCAGAGTTTACTGATGCTGAGTTTGAGAAGATATACTCTATTAGATCCAAGTTAAAGTATCCTAGATCTTTCAGTGAAAAATCCCTTAAGTTGGCAAAGAAATCACTTAATAAAGTTAAACCTAAAGCTCCCCTTGACACCAGGAACCTTTTAGTTATTCCGTTTAGTAATAATTTTACATTTTTTCCCATGTTCCTTAAATCCTTAAATGTAAAGGTTGCCATTAGCAACAACAATACTATAAACAATATCTTAATCAGGAACTCACCTGAAAGTTTTACAGGATGTGTTTATAGAGTACCATTTGAAACTGTGATTCATTCTATGTTGGGCAGACTGGTAAGGATCTTTCTGTTAGACTTAAGCAACATATATATAGTATAAAAAAACAGGACAAGAATCAAATGCCTTGTATAATCATATTGAAAATCATGATCATTGTACTGATTGAAGTAATGCCATCTCAGTTACTAACTCTAACTCCTTTATAACGAGATATATCAATAAATCTCTACGAATTGGATAGCTCTATTGTAGATAAAAGTTGTAAACAGTTCTTTTTCTTTTCCTCAAAATAGATTTTATGATACACATGTTGCCAGACTTGAACGCACCCGACCTCCATTACAGCCATTGTTTATCAAAATGGCGTCTTAGCTACGTCAGAATCCTTAATAAACACATACTAAAGTCCATGGTAAATAACGAAAATAATGTTTTTAATATGTTACTCTAAGAATGAAAAGGAACATCTTTCCGATGCTGCCGACATTATGATCCACCACAGATCCAGGAGCAACGAATGATCATCATGGGTAAGGAATTCACCCAATGTAGTGAGACCTGCCTGGATTGTTTTGTTGTCATGTTACCGGTCTGGAGCGTGTCTCGCAGTGCCAAAGAATGTGTCATCATCTGCTTTATCTTTTATCAGATCTGAAATCTACCTTCACTTATTGTCTAACGAAAAGCAGTTTTAGTTATTTCCATCATATCCATACCTTTTTATTGATGTATCTAATATTAGATGTAAATTTTCCCCAAATGTTAGTGTGTACGGCAGGATCCCGCAGTTCTTCTATCTGGATAACTGCGCTTTGCTGAGGTTCTGGTCAAGACAAGAAGTGAGAGACGTGATTAGTCAAATTAAACGTTCTGTCCAGAGGTTAAGTTTACCGACTTTGTAACTTTCAGCGGAAGTTGATATTAATGTAGTCTTCTTCATTGAAAACATAAACAGTAAAGTTTTTCTTTAAAAGTGGGAAGCCTTTTCATAACAATTTAAAGAAAAGTGAAGGTCTTTAACTATGAAAAAAGACTTCTAGTAAATATGTTCTCGTAGCTGTAATATTTGCAGGTTTAAACAGACTTTTGATGAAAACAGAGGACGTATGGCACTGTTACCTTTCATGACGACATGTGAGGACGAGTCAGTGTTGACTGTTGTCGCTTTACATGTGCGACAATAGAACTCTCCTCATGTACGTATGATCTTGGTGAGTTCCAGGATAAGATCTGCATTGTTCATATTCTCCTTATTGTGTCCACCTCATTACTGACTCTACTGAGGACTCTTCTCAATGAAAAATATAAGCGACCCTTCCTCTTGCAACTGACTTTCTTTTTTAGGAGGAATACAGAAACACATTTTGTGTGGCTTCTCATACTCTATAACGCTAGTACGTACTTAGTCCTTTACCTATATTCCTACGTTAATCATAAGCGCTATTTCTCCCACAAATTCTTACAGCGCAAATGAACATCGTCTGCTTTAGAATTGTAAAAATGGGTAAAACAGTAGGGAAGCAGCGAACGGAAATTATTAGCGCAGCAGTAGCTGTATTATGATAAAACAAATTGTCGGTTCATTATCTCATTTCCTTGTTAAGCAGACTGAATTCTGGAACCTAACCTGGGAAACCTAGCAAAAAAAGTATCCTTCCCCCCTACTCGAGTTCATATACCTCCCGTCAATCGCCTTAACTGTCCTAATACTGCACCTGTAAAGAAGATCGAGAGTTCTTACATAAGGATTAATCCTTCGATTGCTCTTTCATCTTCTCAACCCAGCAAGCTATCCATTAAGCTCCAGAACGCAGTGCCTTGATTTTATAAAATGACTGATTAACTCCTACTATCTCTATAGTGAACTACAGTTTCTGGTCATTCTACAGGAGGAGGCTGAAATTTAGGTAACCTTCACATTTAGATAATTTACTTACACCTCCAGTCACTATAGCAAAAGATAAAAGGGATAAACTCATTTATAAATACAGGCAAACTGGAAAAAGACTTACCCTCTACTCTACGTCCAACAACCAAAGGAACTCTCATATGAAATGAATTATGATAGACTGAGATCAGGCACAAACACGATCCACATTGGAGCACAGAATTAGTTAAAGCAATGAACGGGCAGCCAACAGGCAAAGGCCAGTGCCGGGCCAAACGAACGTCCGACGATCTAAACAAACACCAGACTTGTAAACAAAACTCTCAAACTTGTCACCTCAAAAGATTTCCTTCCGTATATTTTCCCAAATGAATACAGAGTACCTTTCACCAAACCATTTCCCAGGAAGGTCAACAATAATTCTGATTTATAACATCATTTCACAGTGGAGTAAACACTCCAGTCTATTCACAGATTCTTGCATCATGGAAGCGTTAGGATTCTGAGCACTGACACTCATCCATGAGGTGGTCATACTCGTTTGGAAACCCAGATCTCAGATCAGTAACATCTTACCACATAAGTCTTTACATCAGCCCATTTGCTGTTGGAACATACATTCAACATGATAATGCGTACCGTTCTCCTTCTTCTTGGGGAACCAGGCCTCGCTTTTCTCATGGAATTCCTCATATGGAATATACCTTCATATTCTATTATTGCTCCATTTACTAACGTATCGACAGTTGAGCGATATAAACGATAGGCTCAACATCTGTCCATCACATCAATGATCTTAGAAAAATTCTTCACTTTCTTTCTAACTTAACTACCGTATTAGGTAAAATTCCTCTATAAGTTTCCACGCCAGTTTTCCGAGATTTAATTGGTCATTTCCTTTATTCAAATTTGCCTTACCTGTAAAATTACTGGTATTTCTTTCCAACGCTTCTTTAATAAGCTCGTTAATATTCTTATCTTCAAACATTTTACTTTCCTCCTCCTCTGGTAATAATAGACTCCCCACCTCCCTGATATAGTGATAACCAGACTGCACAAAGAATATGAAGCTATCTGAAGAGATACGGACGAAGTGATTTAGGATCATAAGTAGTTAATTCAGGTCATTAATCTAGTCAGAGGTTTGGATGCTCCTTACCTAACATAGCTACTACCAGCTTTGATGTCCTACGACCATGTTCCTAGACTGAATTACCCCGAGGGTGGTGTGGCAAATGGATAGCTTATAAAAATCCATCTTTCCTAAAGTTACCTAATATTTGTACTTGAAAACTCGGTGCCAATATCCATCACAAAAAATTTCGGGTTTTCAAACTCACAAATATTTCTAACCAACTTCTGTATCATCACCACTGATGTTTTATTCCTAAGTGGACAAGCTCTCAAAAATCTGTAGAAATAGCTAATAATACAAAAGAATATCTTTACCCCGCTTTGCTGTTAGGTAAATCAATCAGGCCTATAACTACTCTGTTTTACCTTCAATGACTAGTAACATACTCCATTTCCAAACTAAAGCAACTTGTTTTCAATTTCAAGTCCAAGAATATATGTTCATGATTAGAGGACGGAAGTCATCAACGACAATTCCCCAGGCCAATAGCGAATCAAAATTCTCATTCATTACGTTATCATAGCATAAACAAAACAGTGAACAAATAGAAAAAAAAGATACTTGGAGTACTGAAAGAACAGGGACAGTAGTACTCGGGAATGACTAAACAGGAACAGCAACGGGGCAGAAGTGAACCTCTGGAAACACTAACATGGCAACACAAAAGAACGAACTGCAGAAGAGCAGCGCAGTGAAGAAAGAGTTAGTGCAATAAAGGAGAAGCAAAGGCCAGAGAGAGCATCAAACAATCTTGGGTCCAGAACTGATGAGGTAAGAGAGAAAGATACTGAGAAAAAGCAAGCCAGGTAAGGTCACTCGCTCTCACTACTGATT